>KZ451948.1:667735-691065 GCA_002786265.1 Apostasia shenzhenica | reverse complement strand
AAGGAGCAAACTTCATGAAGAGAGGATGATGAAAAAGAAGTTCACTTGCTTCTTCCACCACCACCGGTCTTCTCCAAGACTAATGAAGGAGGAGGACTGACCGGAAGAGGAGCAGAACTCCTCTATCACCTCTTGTAAAATAGGAGCTTGAGAACAAAAGCTCTCTCTTTCTCCTGCTTTCTCTCATTTCCTCTTGTAAGCTTTTTGTATTAGCCTTCATGGCCACCTCCTTCCAATTAGTGAATCTCCTTCGCTGATCGATCGGTGGACGTAGGGGATTTCCTCCCTGAACCACCTTAAATCTTTGTGTGTTTCTCTGGATGCTCTGAACTGGTTCTCCTCTTGAGCCTCCATTAACAGGCTCGCCACCCCTTTGCGCGCCGCCGTCTCCCGGAACTCTCTTTCTCTTTGGTGTTTCCTGGGATCCCCACATCCTACGTCAACAGTAGGTAAATAAAAATTTTTAAAATGATGTGCATTAGGGGTTAGAATGATTCGAGTTCGAATTAAATCAGATTCAAAATTAGCTCGCATTAATTCGATTTAAATTTTAGTTGACTCAAAAGTGAATTTATTAAAAATTTTAATTAAATTAATTGTCTCTATTATATCACTTAACAAATATCTTAATTGAATCAAACATATACTTATGTACAGATAATATTTTTAAAAAATAAAAATCGGGCTAATTCAATTTGATCTGATCATAACTCATGGCTTGGCTCAATAACTCGAGCCAAGTTTAATTCAAGTTAAATATCGACACTAATATATACGATTTCGAGCCAAACTCTCATCGTTACCTCCGAGTGCTGCCACTGTTGCAGCTGTGGGACCCGCGAGGCTTTACCCGTAAGATATTTTCATGTTTGCATCATTGGACTGATCCACGTTGGCAAGGTAAGCCGGTCCAGTGCAAACCAGCCCTGAGCCGTCCCATCAAATGAATGGACCGGTTTTCACTTTTTAAATGATATATTAATAAAATAATTACTTACATGCCACAGCATTTAATATTTTTTATATCTTATCTATTTATTCTTAATTAATTATGCTATACACGTTTAAAATATAATAAAATATTATATATATATATATATATTAATTTATTTTTATTATAATGAGTAATTATAATTTTACAATAACTTAATTATAATTAGATTAGAAAAAATCTAAACCATTCATCATATTATTTTAAAAATATTTAAATATATTTTGAGTGAAAATCCTAAAACCTTAATGTTTAGGTGGCGACAAAGGAAAGAGACATCTGCGACGTGAATTAATTTTAGGACAAATCAGCGCTTTAGTGTGGTATTGAGGAAGAGAAAAATATATACTATTTAGGGTAAAAATATAATTTTAATGATTTACTAACATAATTTTTTTTTCGAATAGATTTTAATTAAGTTTTAACTCAAGTGTGTGTATGTAAGATTTTGTAATATTTTAAATGTGCATAGCGTAATTAACTAAGAATGAATAGGTAAAGTATAAATAAAATTAAATATAGATGACACTCGTTAAATTTAATATTTACAGATGACACTACCAAATAAAAATTAGAGTTGAGATAAATGTCTGTAAATACGTATTGAAAATAGATTAGAGAGGGAGTGTTAACTGTAAATTTATAGTTAAAATAAGAAGTGTTATTTGTAAATATTGAATTTACGGTGATTAAAAATATTTGGCTAAAAAAAGTGTTTATAAGAGATATTTTTTTGTGTGATATATTTAAATTTTTTAATAATAACAAAAAATTTTGATAAAAAAGCTTCGATTTCAAGTTTTTTTTTTTACTTTTTCTTTGATAAATCGATTTCAAGTTTTTTGCCCACCATAGGGGGCACAATTTCCGCCCTAATTCACATTTCTCATAAAGATTACAATTTACAACCACCTATCCTGTAGCTGTACCTGTGCCCAATCACCATTCCCTTAAACCGCAAAAACCGCCTTCCGGCTCACGATCCGCCACACCATCTGCTACACAATCTCAACTATAAATTCCCCTCTAGGCAAAAGAATTAGCTCGGTGAGAAATATCCACCGCCGGTGCTCCCCTGTTTTTCGGCCGGACGAGACGTCTCTCGCCGGAGAATCTCCGCGAAGATTTCCGCCTCCTCCGGCGAGATGTTGTCGATTGGGGCGAGCTACGGCCATGTCCGCGTGCAGCAAGATAACCTCAAGGAGAGAATTCGGAGGAGGGAAGGAAACGCCATTGAGAAGGTAAGCAAGGGATCCGTCGCCCAGATCCATCCCACAGGGATCTCGTCGGAAGAAAAATCCACCGACGGAGGTCGCTGACGCGGCGACGCCGCTCTTTCTGTGGTTAGATCTGTAAATGGTTTGTGAGATGTATTCCCTTCTCTTTTCTTCTTACGAATCTTCTTGTGGACATTTGATGCAAAGCTCTTTGTTGATCTCTTACGGCCGTGCGTAAAGTAGAAGATCCGCTTTTTCCCTGCTCTGGCTTTTTTTTTTTTGCTTATTCTTGCTATAATTTTTTGATTCTTGATAAAAAAATTGGGGAAATTATTGAGTTCGAATATGCTGTAAAATGAGCGGCATGCACACAGCTGCGTCTGAATGTAATATTCTAGCGTTTGGCAGTTTAAAATTAAATTAATTTTAAACAAAAATATATCGCATTACATATAAAATTTAGGAATAATTATCTACGTGCCACACAATTTAGTTTTATTTATGTCATACATTCTTAATTAATTACGCTATGCACATTCAAAATATTATAAAATCTTACATACATATATTTTAATTTATTTCTATTATAATGAGTAATTATATTTTCTTAATGACCTAATTATAGTTAGATTACAAAAAATTTAAGTCGTTCATCATATTATTTTAACGATATTTAAATATATTTTGAGTAAAATTTTTAAAATTTTAATATTTAGGTGACAGCAAAGGAAGGAGACATCTACGTGAATTAATTTTAGGATAAATCAGCGCTTTAATGTGGTATTGAGGAATAGAAAAATATAATTTTAATGATTTACTAATAGAATATTTTTTTTTTCAAATAGATTTTGATTAAGTTTTAACTCAAATGTGTGTATATAAAATTTTATAATATTTTAAGTATGCATATCATAATTAACTAAGAATGGATAAGTAAAGTATAAATAAAATTAAATTGTGTGACATATAGGTAATTATTTTTAAAATTTAATATTAAAAATTATTTTTATTTCACTTTCTATTTATATTACTAAAATAATAATTAATTTATATCATATTTTTCATATATTTTAATATAATAATTAATTTGATATAATATTTTTTACATATTTTAATATAATAATTAATTTTATTTTATATTATTTATAATTTTTAAAAAAATATATTTATTCAAATTAAATTTAAATTTTACGTACAAATAGTTCTTTAGTAATCTAAATATTATGGTATTATTTATTTTAATTAAAAAATGGTGACTTGAGATACTGTTTAAGATACTTATTTTAATATTATTCTAATTTAAATATATTTAATGATGAAATTTTAATTATTAGTTTTATTTTTAAAAAAATATATATTTTTTAATATTTTAAAAATATATTATTACTTATATAACACAAAATTTTTTAATTTTTTATACGAGATAATTTTATTTTTATTTTTTTTACCTAAAAACTTTTAAAATTTTCTGTCTCTTTATCATTTAAAAATTTACTGAAATTTTTTAACTTTTTTTTTTTGGATCGGATCTCAACAGGTTACTCTAACATTCTCTAGAGTCGTCATTGTCACAACCCAGATATTGATCTTATTATGTGCATAAATATATATATGTTTACATCATGTGTTTTTTTTTCTATATGTAGGTCTTTTTCATAGATTTTTTGTTGATACGTATATTTTTCAAATTTCTATAATTTTCTTTTAAGTCCTTTGATTCCCTTTACACTAGACGAATAAAGTAATATATTATATTCTGTGATTCAAATGTAAAGGTATTATCTGCTATGACTTAATTACAGAGTTTTCTATCATTAGCCTTACAGTTTTGCCCTAAAATGCGCCTTTACTATCACGTTATCTGCTTATACAGTTCAGGATCTCCCTCTTTTCGATGTAAGTCGATTCATTTCTGTACCTCTCTTGCCACTCATTATTCGGCTTAGAAGCCTATCAGAAGTCTCACGCACTCTACACAAGTGATATTTCTTTTATTAGGACATCACCCGGTGAATACTCCTCACCCTTTTCGACCATGTGCGTCACACAATGGACAATAGAGCTTTTGGGAAACTTGAGTAGATAAGTTGTAATTATAATTATACATTTAAATTATATATATATATATATATATATATATATAAATATTTAATTTTGAGAATGTAACGAGTAAAAGGTCTTTCTCAATATTTCATTCGTCCAATTTTCAAAACTTTTAAAACAAGTTCCTATCAAGATAGTATTAAATCATGAATTTTTAACTTGTAGATGATTAAATTATTTATAATCACAAAATAAGACACTTTAGGTGCTCATCAAATCATAGTTTTTAAAAGAATCTTGTTTTTAACATAATTTTTTAAAATTTAAAATTTTGAGTTAAAAGTCAAAAATCATACATGTATTTTGTTAAAATCATTGAAATCAAAATTATTAAAAACGTAAAAATTATTGGAATTGATATTTTCAATTTATATGTAAAATCAAAATTAAACAAAATTTTAAAATCTTGAACAAATTTTGCCATCTTTTAAAATTTCTTCTTTTTTTTTGTGCAATTTATATTTTATACAAACAATAAGATCCATTTTATTTAAAAATTTAAAATTAACCTAATTTAATTTTAAACAGGCATACTACATCACATATAAAATTTAATATTAAAAATTAACTTTATTTCATATCCTACATATTATTAAAATAACAACTAATTTATATCACATCCCTCACATATTCCAACATAATAACTAACCTTATTTCGTATCATTCATAAATTTTAATAAAAAATATCTCAATTTAAATTTAAATGTAATTTTATTAAATTAAATCTTACAGATAAAGAGGCTCTAAATGATAATTTCTAATAGGTATTTCGTACGTCTCGGCAAAAATGGAAATAAAATATTTATTATATTACTTAGAAAAAATTGTAATGTATTGATTATTGTATTACTTAATTATTATTATACCTAATAGTATATATTTATAATAATATATTATAATATGTTCTGTTATACTATGTTATTAAATAATATTTTATTAAATTTTATTTCAAACTAATTTGCAAAAACATTCCATAAAAAAAAATTTGCAAAAAAGAACAAAATAATTCTCATGCAATAAATATGATAAATTTCCCATAATTATAATTTCTAATAGTGGTAATCATTCTTCAATTAGAATTATAAAATATCAGCATTTTCTTTTATTATTATTTTTAAATATAATTAGTGCTAATTAGATAATCATTTAAGCTGATAAGAATGAATGTACATAGGCAAATCAAGGTTTTCAGAACCGGACCGAAGATCGAACCGGTCAATCGACAGGTTCATGATTTTATCGGTTCAACCGATTGAACCGTGGTTCAACCGGATGACTTAATAATTACATCATAATTAAATATAAATTTTCTAAATGTGAGATTAATTTTTAAAATATGATAAAAAATATTTTGAAAAAATTAGTACAACTAATTTAAAAAATTTACTACTACAAGAAATATATAAAATTTATAAAACAAAACGAATATAATTATTTTTCTTGTCAATTTATCATTCAAAATACTTTATCTTCTTTATAACAATTCGAAATAAATTCATGATAAAAAAATAATAAATTAGCCAAACATCCATTATATAAAATAATTATTATTCAAAATACAGCATCAATATTAAAATATTAATGCCCAAATATTAATGTATAAAAATAAAATAAGAAGCTCAAATAATAATTCTGGTTTGTCCGGTTTGGCGATTGGACCGGTTCAACCCAGTTTTTACCGGTCCAACCCGATTTTTACTTAATTTCGGGTCTAATATTGAACCAGACCGGACCTTGGGCCGGTTCCCGGTTGAACCGGTCGAACCGGCCGGTCCGATCCGGTTCTAAAAACCTTGAGGCAAACTGCCATGACTCATCTGTCTCTCAAGACTCACTATTTTTTA
Source organism: Apostasia shenzhenica (assembly GCA_002786265.1). NCBI lineage: Eukaryota > Viridiplantae > Streptophyta > Magnoliopsida > Asparagales > Orchidaceae > Apostasia > Apostasia shenzhenica. The sequence goes on along the minus strand of KZ451948.1, from coordinate 684,910 downwards.
TAGTTGTGGGTCACACTATTTATGAATTATATCTCGAATAAATTACATCGGGCACCGTACTTATGTAAATTGTTAATCTCTACATAATTTATATAAGACGTATTCCGAAAGACCATATTTTTCGGCTTATTTATGTATAGCTATCATAAATTATATGGACAATCGTAGAAGTGAATGATTAAAGTTTAAGTCGAGCCAAGCGCAAATTGGAGCTTGGCTCGTTGATTTGTGTGTCAATTCGAGCACATACTGATTTTAAATTGGAGTTGGCTTAGACTTTAATGTCTCGTTTGGTTCAAAGATTTTTTTGGCCTAATACAAATTTCAACAGTAAAAATCAAATTTTTTTCACGTCCAACATAAATATGAATAGTAAAATTAATTTTATTTTACGTTTTACATATTTTTTAATATTAAAATAATTTTTTTCTATTAAATATAAAAAATAAAATATCTTTTTTCTCTTATTAAAAAAAATGCTCAAACTAAATGAGGCTTAATAGTTTAATTGAACTAACTTGAATATCTCATGATTTAAACTATGTTATAAAAGTTTTAGCTTTCATTAAATTTTAAACATAAATACGTTCATCATCGAATTGCCTAATATATATTCAAACTATTACGTCGTATATCTTATTTATGTCAAATATATTACATAAATTAGTTATATTATTTATTGTTAAAAAAAAATATTTGAGCTAAATTTGATTCAAATCTGTCTGATCTGATCATGGCTCAAACAAGGGTCATTAAAATAGAAGCTAAAAATATGATTCATTATTTAAAAAAAAAGAAATATTTTATAATTATAAATTCATAATATACCATATTTCTTATTTTGAATAATAAACTTTGAAAATTTGGTCCCTCATAGAGGTTATAAATATGTTATATATATATATATATATATATATATATTATATATATATAAGCAATTGATTATACAATATCATATTTAATATACAAATTTTACATTCAATTCTTAAAAATTATAAAACTTATAAAAAAACTCTAATTACAAAACTATACTATTAGAAAATATTTTGATCAGCTATAATAAGGAAACATATTACTTTCAAAAAATATATAGTTACTGTCTTCAACACCGTAGGCTTTTCTAAAATTTTAAGTTGATAAGAAAAGTGCAATCAATTTATTTATTATATTGCACATCCCATAGTTATAAGTTCAACTTAATTTTTTTTTCGACAATGACATACCCACCAGTGATTATATTAAGCAGAGCGATGATACTAAGACAGTGATAACTGCATCCAGACCATCTAGTCATATTTTTTTAATAATTCCTCTCAACATACTACCGAAATTCAAATCTCGGACCTACTCTGATACTAATTGTTGCGATATTTGGTGCTAACAACTCTTCTAAAAACTTAAAAGCTTAAGTTAGTAGATTATATGTACGTCCAGTATTTATGAGTCAAATCTAATCTCTTTTGTAGAGTGGCACACCGTCCTCAAATTATGTCAAGCAGGGTGATAAAACTAAGCAGTTGACAGTCACACTTAAGTTACTCAGATATTATTTTTTTCAACAATTGGCTCCCGCAACAAATGGTATAGACTTGGTCTAACCTCTTAAATGTAGATTGTTTCTCAAAAGTTTGTCATTTGAATTTTGATTCGATAAATCATTGAGTAATTTCTCCCCCATATAAGGGTGTGTTTGTTTGTAAGGTTAAATTTAAGAAGGTTAAAATTAAATTTGGATAGAGATATTTTTTATTAAAAGTTGTGAATGATGTGAAATAAAGTTAGTTATTATGTTGGAATATGTGAGGGATGTGATATAAGTTAGTTATTATTTTAGTAATATGTGTAGGATGTGAAATAAATTTAATTTTTAATATTAAATTTTATGTGTGATGTGATATGCCTGATTAAAATTAAACCAGGTTAATTTTAAACTTCTAGACAAACGGGGCCTAAAAGATATGAATGTTTTCTATAACGAAAATATTTCCATGCCAAATCTTCAAATTTATCTCAATTTGTGATCTACATCATTTTTTGGTGGTTTTCAATTTTCAAATGAGTTAGTCATGGCCTAGCAAGAGAGGTACTCATATGGATCAAAGATCAAATTTCGATCGAAAGTTGAATCGATTTTAGATGGAATTAAAATCGAGCAGATCTAAACCAGCAGACTAACAAGCCAAAAGTTTGGCTCGATAATAATTTCGAACCGGGGTAGGCTCGAATTAAAATACATTATATATATATATATATATTTATATATTATAAACTGAGCCGATCTCAAGCCGCCGAACCTACCCAGCTGGAGATTGGCTCAAAAAATTGAGATTTTTTTTTTCTAGCAGGCTCGAAAATGACTCAAAGTCGGCTCGAAGTCGATTGGAGTCTTTAAGTAAAATCCAATCAACTTCGAGCTAATTTTGAGTCGATCAAATTTGACTTCAAATCAAAATACTGAACTTCGAGTCGACTCGATTCCGGTCCAAGGTTGTAGCAATGCAAGACCTGCCGTATGTTATTCTGGGCTTTTAGAATTTAGTGGGCCTGAGCCAATTGGGCCGGCCGATTTTCTGCATTTCGGGATAAACTTCAAATCGTGTTTTGTGCGAGCGTAGGTCTCTTTTGGTCGTTTGGCGTCGGGGATTTCTCCCCTGGTTAAATTGCTTGCAGGAGGGAGAAGTGGAGAGATTGAGAGGAAGGGGAGGAAGAAAAGTACTTCGCGAGATGGATCCGGATTCTTTTCGGTCGACGATGTCGAATTTGGCTTTTGGCAATGTGATGGCAGCGGCAGCTCGGGATTACCAAAAGGTTCGGTCTTCCTTCGATTCCATCGCTATCCCTTGTTTTCTCTTCTGATCAGAGGAAATCGATGAAAAAAATTTTCAGAGCCTCAAAAATAGTTGATGTGTGGGTTGAGGCAAAGGGCAGGAGAATTGTGGTTCTTATCAGCTTATTGTTGCTTTTTGTTCGGTATACTGAGCCATTGATTCAATTTCTTCATTTTCGCTTATCCAAAAGAAAAAAAAAGTGCCTAAAGGACCTTTTGTGTAGATGTATATGGAAGAAGGTTGATCTGTAAAATTGGGAGGATATTGCTAACTTATTGCTTGTTAGCTGAGATGTGCAGTCAAAATTTTCAGTTCTTTTGCAGATTGTTTTACACTAATTGTCATTTTGACATTGTTTGGTGGCTTCTAAATCAACAGTACTGTAGCTGTGTAACAATTTCATCTCACATTGGATTTTTATCCCATTTGCGAGGCCTTTTCAGCCACTGTTTCTGTATCTCATGATGCTTTGGAGAGCCAGCATAGTTTCTGTGCATTTGGTGCAACTTATGTTTGTCTAAGCTTGGTTATCGAATTAAATTTATTATGATTGTGATGTTGTTCAGCCTACAGGTTAAAGTGTAGTTGGCTAAACGGCTATTGGTTCTGATTTTAGGTTTGACTTGTTTGTGATGTGGAAATAACTTACCTTGCATCAGAATTTTGTGCCTCTTTGATACTTGATAGCAGATTCGATTTCAGAAAAAGTAGAATAGGATAAGCGGCTTTGCTTGACTCCATGTTATAGATGGTTTTAGCTTCACATCTTTAAAATGAATTGGAGGACTTGTTTTGGATTTTGTTTCATCCAGTTGAAAATAGTGTTTGGCGAACTTACTTGAGTGAATCAGCTTCAAAAGTGTTTTAAGGTTGTGGGACACTATATGAGAAAACTGACTTCTGAATTCGTGTAATTTATTATGAAAATCTTAAATGGTGGACAACCCATGTTTGGGATGGTGCTACTATACTCTTTGTTTTCTTGAAAAACCTGATATTATTTGCTTGAAATGCCATTATATGCTTGTTCTCACACAATTATAAGCGTTACAGGAACTGTTAGCTAAAGAGAAGGCACAGGCATCTCAAGCAGCCAACGATGAGATTGACCTTGAGGAACTGATGGATGTAGGCTACAATATCTCATTTACTTTAGAAGTCTCAGGTTGTTTCGGGTTTTTGACACTTACCCTTCGCAATCCTTACAAGTCTTTAACCCTGCTATGATTCAGGATCCCGAACTTGAAAAATTGCATGCCGAAAGAATTGCTGCATTAAAGGTACTGGATGAAACTGTCTGAAGAGTAACTTTGCTGTATAAATATTCATATGTAGCCTTGTAATTTGTCGGTATGAACAGAAAGAAGCCGAGAAAAGAGAAGTACTAAAACGACAGGGCCATGGTGAATATAGGGAGATAACTGAAGGTGACTTTCTTGGTGAAGTGACAGGAAGCGAGAAAGTCGTCTGCCACTTCTACCATCGTGAATTTTATCGTTGCAAGTAATCTATCATTCCAATTCTTCATTAGGATGAGTCTTTACTCCCAGCTAATTTTTTTGCATGAACTACCCTTTCATAGGATAATGGATAAGCATTTGAAGGCCCTATCACCTCTGCATATTGATACAAAGTTCATCAAATTGGACGCAGAAGTTAGTCCAAACTCCATTTATCTTTTATTACTACTCCCTGCTGGAGTTGATTCTTAATGGAAAGTAACATTCTGGAATCACATGCAGAATGCACCATTTTTTGTTGCAAAATTGGCGATAAAAACCCTACCCTGTGTGGTTTTGTTCAGGTTTGGATAATTATCTTGTTCATGATCTATGTAATCTTGTACCTCATCACACTTGTTTTTTTTTTACTCTAAAGATACTAATCATTTTATTGTTTTTGCTCGACTCATATGAATATTCTTCTAGGAATGGAATTGCGTTTGATAGATTGGTCGGGTTTCAAGATCTGGGTGGCAAAGATGATTTCACAGCCAGAGCTCTAGAACATCTTCTTAAGAGGAAAGGTATATGCTAACTAATTTATCTGATCTGTTCTGTATAACAGTACGCCAAGTAATGCTTGTTAACACCCTTATTTAGGCATCATCGATGACCGAAAAGGAGAAGCCACTGGTGATGACGTGGCCGATGAAACAGATTCTGGCAAAAGCCGGAGTATCAGGACGTCGACTATTATAGATTATGATTCAGACTAGAAACAAGCAAATGAGGTCATATTGGAAAATATTTGCCCATCAATTTGTTGCATCTTCTAGTTAATTTTACCCCTTGAAAAATTCCTTGTTTTGTTAAGTTTTAACTTCTTATCTGCTGTTGATCTGGATTGAAGCTTGGCTAAATCATTTGAAAACAACCTCTTGTACTCTGAGCTAGATTGCTATTATAAACTCTTTCATATAAAGGATTGTGAAGAAAATGGGGTTCCCTGTTTCACAGCTAAACCAAATTTGTGAGAGCTAACAAAGTCTCTTCCTTGATACTAAATTGGAGGGTTCGTCCGATAAAGAATAGCAGCTCAGTGAAAAATATGAGATTCATTATTTTCATTTACGAAGCTTGGCATTGGCATAATGATAAATGTGTTTGAGCTAGTTGTGCACAACTTAACATCATTTTTTTTAGTTTTTCATGCTAATTTTGCGTTATTTGAGTGTGATCATACCAGTACTAAAGCATCAAATCTTATCAAATCTTATCAGAACTCCGCAGTTAAGCGTGTTTGAGTAAAATTAGTACTGGGATGAGTGATCGACCTTCTATAAAGTCCTTGTATTGCATTCTTTTTTACTGACCTTACTCTATGAGATAAAAGCTTAATTGTTATTATTGCTAATTTTGAGTTATTTCAATTTGACTTATTGGATCCGCTATGTTTTTCCTTTGAAGAAGAATGATAGAATGAATGCCTGTCTTTTTTATATACTACGTGCATTAAACTTAAATGTGTATTAGTCATGTATTCAATCCGAAGCCCCTCAGTGGCAAGTGATCTTAGTCGTGTATTTCTATTGTTACATTGTATTGCGTCTATCATCGTATCAAACCACATGCCAATTATAACAAACAAGCTTTTATCTCACTAGTTACACGAATGCCAATTATGAAATATAATTAAAGTTTCAATTTTTTTTTTAAATTATGGAATATAAATTGTTTAATTGGTCATAAATTATGCATTTAATGCCACTCAGGTCAACCCAAGCATTACGGTGTAATCAATGGCATTCATGTTCGAGTTAAGAAACTTGAGAGATCTTATGACTTGACATAAAGAGTAGAAGGAATTTTGTTGTTCTTGTATTATTTAGATATTATTTTCTTTAACTTAATGCTCCATAATTTTATAATATCCATCTAGTGAAATAAAAATTTAATTATTACTATTGACATATATATATATATATGTATGTATATATATATACATACATACTTACATACTTCTAAAATATATTAACATATGTTTATAGAAGTGAAATTTTTCTATAGACGTCACATTCTTCTCTCCTTTTAGTTTGGCCTATGATCTCATACTTTTAAAATGCATTCATGAGATTTTGAATGTATTAATATATATATTTGTATTTTTATTTGTCTATAATCTCTATTCTCTATAATCAATTAAGTGATAAGTGAGTTTTTAAAGTGTATTATAATCTTTATTCACATGTTACATTTTTTATTACTCATTTTCTTTTTTTATTTCTCTTTCATGACCTATCTAGTGTTAAAATAGTAATAAATTTTCGAGCAACTTAGGAAAGTTTTTTCAATCACTATTACCAAATTCTAACTCAAAATTATTTTTTAACTAAAAATGTATTTTTAAAATTCAAGACAAAAATAACTGACTTTTATTAATCAAATTGATTTTCAAGTAAATTTCTATTTTATTTCAATTTCAAAACATTGCCTTCCCATAATACGATGTATCAATCCTAGGGCTGATAATGAGTCAATTTTGAGCGAGTTTACCGTAGCACAAACTAAAAATTTTTATGTTTGAGTTTTGAGTTAACTAAGATCTAATTGATTTCGAGTCAATTTTTGAGATAAATAGTGCTTAATACTTAATCTTATTTTATGATTTAAAAATTTATTTAGCATATAATATATATTATGCATTATTTTTTAAATTAAATTTATATATAGTATATATTTATTTATATACAAATTTTTTTAATATATACTTTAAATTTTTTTAATATATATTTTATATAAAATATGTATCATATTGTAAAAAAATATTTAATGTATTTTTATATATAATTGTGTAGATATGAAATTAATTATGAATTAAATTATTTTTTTTGAATGTGATAGCATTGAGTTATAAAAAAATTGAATTGAATTTGAATAGAATAAAATACGAGTTGTGAATTAAGTTTTGAATTCCGGCCTCTCATCAAGCCTATCATTATTTTTATCAAAAAAAAAGAGATAATGCCACACAATTTAGCTTTATTTATGTATTATCCATCCATTCTTAGTTAATTACGCTATGCACACTCAAAATATTATAATATTTTACATACACATTTTTTAACTTATTTTCATTATAATGAGTAATTATAATTTTCAATAACTTAATTATAGTTATGTTACAAAAAATTTGAGTCGTTCATTATATTATTTTAAGGATATTTAAATATATTTTGAGTGGAAATCCTAAAACCTTAATGTTTAGGCGGTGGCAAGGGAAGGAAATATCCGTGATGTGAATTAATAAAGATTAGATGATTAATGTATAAATAAAATTAAATCGGGGTAAGTAAATTTTTTTTTTAAAAAAGCCTGCGTTTTTTTTTTTGATAAAAATAAGTCTGCTATCATTACTCGGTATTTTGGTTAATAGTACCTTGAGAGAGACTTGTTCGAAGCCCTAATCCCCGTCCTCCGTTGCGGATTCTTGTTCTTCTCCTCTCTAATGGCGGAAGTCAAACAATCGAACAAGAATTTCTAGCCCTGGCCCTTGGCCTTGCCCAAGATGATCCTCATTCATTCAAAAGTAGCCTCGCCGCTCCGCCACCTGCAATCCATGGCCGCCCTCCGTAGCTTCTCCTCGGCTTCTGGTGCCGAGTCCCACACCAACAAGCTGGAGCGTATCGCCGACGAGCTTCTCAGCCTCAACAAGATCGAGCGCCACGACTACAGCATTCTTTACCGCCTCAAGCTCGGCCTCGACCGCTGGGGCTCTGGTGGTGCTACTGTCGGCCCCACCAGTCTGTCCGGCACCGGCTCGGCTGCCGATGGAGGAGCCGCTGCGGCGGAGGCGAAGGATAAGACTGCGTTTGATGTGAAACTTGAAAAATTTGACGTGGCGGCCAAAATCAAGGTGATCAAGGAGGTGCGGACGTTCACGGATCTGGGGTTGAAGGAAGCCAAGGAGGTGGTGGAGAAGGCGCCTGTCGTGCTCAAGAAAGGGGTAACGAAGGAGGAAGCCGAACAGATTGTCGCCAAGCTCAAGGACGTCGGCGCCATGGCTGTGATGGAGTGAAGGATGGAACAAAGGTCAATCCGTTCTGTTTCTTTGTTTGCTCCTTTACATACTGGAGTCTTTCTGTTTTTGTCTTCAGTATTTGAAGTTGCCACATTGATCCTCTCTACCTGATTTCAACGCTGAAAGCATCATGTGGCAATGAAAAATTTCAGTTTTCTGTAAAAGAATGACTAGTAGAGAGCCTGGAGAGTTTGCAGGATTTGGCCTCCATCCATCAGCAATTCGCTCCAGTATGAACCTTGACATGCTCAAAGGTATTCTTAAGATGAAATTTAGATCAGATTGTGCTAAGGAAGGTTGCCATTCTTCAGCCACATTCAAGCTACGGAGTGATGAGAAGATTAGCTTACCCATTTTTTGCTTGGTGGATGATTCTTGCAAAGCTTCATATTTGAATGGACCGCCCTTTATCCAAATATTAATTGGTTCATCTGTTACAATTTTGTTTATTAACTAAATCTGGAGGTCAAAGATTAGAGAGGGAGAACAGAAACAAAAGAAAATAGAGATCAGACGTGGTTTTTGGACAAGAATGAGGAAGGAAAGTCGTCACTAATGGTCCTGAATCTGATCTTGTGAAGGAAGGAAGTAGTTTAAAGTGTTGTGTTGTGAGGAGGGAGAGAGATTGAATAGCTGCTGGAATGCAGAAATCTTTCTGGGTAACTTTCTATTTTGATGAACTGGAAATTGAATGATGACAAGAGTATGGGCCATGGAATTCCTGGATGATTGTATTTTCTAGTATAATCTTGTGGATGCTAGAGGACATACCAGTGGTAGAACAATGACTCTATTGGTTCTTGTCACATCTTTATTTGGATACGTGAGATTCGATGGATCTTACATGTTAAGAGATTGTTGGGTCTATGGAAAATGTGGAAGCAAACATCTCATCTTCTTCTCAACATCCTTGGCTTTGGTTTCCATTTTGACCTTCTCTTGTATGTATTCTAGATTCTAGAGCCTCTAGATTTACCACAATTGAGATTGTGACCTTGGGGAATGATGGTTGATTATAGAGAAAGGCAAAACACATGATTTTAGTGAAAAATCCTCACCATCTTCGAGAAAAACTGTAAAAGAAGGTGATTGCAGTCAATCAGGCAAGGTTTCAGTATTCTGTAGCTTGAAAAGAGCCTTCAAGAAGTCTCCAGCACCTTTTTTGGAGTAATGGCTTGCACCTACTTTGAGGAAAATCTCCTGAACTTTCGTTATGTAGGAAAATAGTAATGAAGAACACGTTTTACTTGATCCGATCTGCCTAAAGATAGTAACATCATTAAGGAGGTGTCGACCACATGAATCTTGACTGATGGGGTGTGTTGCGTTAACATCGCCTACTTATGATGCATGTCATTTGGTCTGTAATTAGTTCATATAGCTATGCCTTTGGATGATCTCTAAATGGTTAGTCAATGTTAGGGGTGTCAAGAATAGACCCGACCCGATAACTCGACCCAAACCCAACCCGAAAATGTCAAGTTAGGGTCAACCCAAATAAAGTTTGGGTTAAGTTCGGGTTATTAAACTTTACCCAAATAATTTTGGGTTGGGTTCGGGTTTGACCTGAAAACCCGAACCCGATCCGAGATACCCGCATACGCGGTGCTTTTGTATCGTTCAATCGAAATCAAACGGCGTGATGACGCTAGAGCAAAGGCGGAGATTTAGGGTTGCTCATCTCTCTTCGGCAGATCGATCATCTAGAGATTTCGATCTCTCTGCGCTTTCCTCTCTAGCGTCGCTCTTCTCCAGCGTCGTCTTCGGCAGCTCGCTGGCCTCGCCTCAGCCCGCCGGGTTGACCCGAACCTGATCGGGTCAAATTCGGGTTGAAGGTCTGACCCGAAATTGAGTTTGGGTCGGGTTCGGGTTGACCCGAATCGGGTCGGGTCAACTTCGGGTTTGACCCGAACCCGACCCGATAACCCAACTTGACACCCCTAGTCAATGTTGAGGATTGAGGAACACTTTTGAGAATAATCAAGCTCATCTACCTAAGTGAACCTTTGAAGTGAATTCAACCATCAAGTTGAGTTGACATGTTAGATGTCGACTGCAAAGAGTATGAGGTTCAAGCTCAAAGTTTGGCTTTTAGCGGATAGTCATCTCACTATAGATGTTCGCATCTCGGAATAGGGATCTCAAAAGAGTTGGTGTTGTATCTTTGGACCGTGAGCCCTCATTTGGTTGAGCGTTATTTTTGGGCTGCTGTGAAGTTATTTTGACATTAAAATTTGTAGATGATGCGAAATAAAATTAATTTTTTTTATTAAAATATATATTGAATGTGAAATAAAATTAATTTTTAATATTATTGTTTGTGTCAAATGTTAAAATGATTTGGCTCATTTGTGACTCAAAATCAAATAAGGCCTCCGGATCCGAGCTCGAGGAGAGTGAGGTCGAAGCCCTGGGATAGAACTCTACTGCTTTTGAGGAGGATCATTTGATGAACAATAGCATATTAATGTGCAAGTATTAAGGGGAACTAGAGAAAAGATTGGAAGAGTTTTACATAAACATACTTTTGAACTTTTCAAGTTTAACGAGTTTGATTCAAGTCGATTAAAATCTGTTTGATTTTAGATTAGTTTTTGAGTTGCATCGAGCTCATTTTATATGAATTGACTTCAAATTATAAAAAAAATTAAGTTGACTTTAATAAGTCCACAATAAAGCTTATGAAAAATAAATAACTTACAGCTACTTAGGGGGTATAATATAAGGGAATATTACATCTAAGTCCTTAAGGTAGGAAAACTATAAACCACAAGTCAAAGACTCATATAAGCCCTCCAAGTTTAAGTGAAAAAATGACAATTTTTTCCTTAATATTTATCTAATCTTTTGCCAATAAAAATAAATTCTTATTTATATTTAAGAAGTAAAAATTAGATTAAATTAAATTTAATCTAATTATGGCTCATAAATTAACTCAATAAAATTGAGTAAAGCTAAATATCAATCTAAACAATTAATAATTACCGATCTTCAAGCCATACTCGCTCTTGCTACAAATTAAGTTATTAAAAAGCTAAATGAGATCACAGATCAATATAAGTTGGTAACTAAATATAATTCTAAGTTAAATTTCTTACCCTAATTTGTTTAACTTATTAATGAGATTAATATATCTCAAGTTAATATTAATGAGAGAAATCTAAACATGCCCTTAGGGATGAGGGGAATATGCTAACATTCCAAAGGTGGTGCAACATCGTCGGAGAAAATGAGCACCGCCTACTTAACAAATTCCTCGAAATCTATCGACTTACACAAAGTCGCTAAAAACAACTCCCTAAAATCATCTTCTCCGTGAAGTAGAAGCCCGTGTTTTCGTCTCTTAAGCACCATCATTTAGGAGTTAAGCCTCTTCAACCGCCTCGTCATCGGTTTCTTCCTCTTCTTCCCTATCATCACTTTCCTCTAGCATCAGGTGGTTCAAGTTCTCTTCCAGAGGTGGAAGCCCATCATCACTACCAGAATCAGATCCTACATCTTCTACAGTTTCATGGAGAAAAACTTCAATTACCATCTATAAGGTCTTAATGTTGATTCATGTCTGATATAATAGCGATTTATGATTGTTACCACAAGGAGCAGTTGACTTTTGGGTTCTTGAATTGCTCGAAAGCCAAGCGTTCTGAACAGAGATAATTTCGGCACCATTCTCGCATTTTGAATATGCCTTCAGTAGCTCTCTGCAGGGTAGATAAATAATGTTAAATGCAACTAAAGATGACACAAACCACGCTTCTGTTTGTTTGGCAGTTTAAAATTAATCTAGTTTAATTTTAAACAGGCACATCATATCACATATAAATTTTAGTATTAAAAATTAATTTTATTTCACATCCTACACACATTTCCAAAATAATAACTAACTTATATCACATCCCTCACATATTCCAACATAATAACTAACTTTATATCACATCCCTCACATATTCCAACATAATAACTAACTTTATTTCACATCATTCACAACTTCCAATAAAAAATATCTCTATTCAAGTTTAATTTTAACCTTGTTAAATTTAAACTTTACAAATAAACAGGCCCACGTTGTTAGATTATGAAAAGCACAACTATACAAGCTAAAGCAAAGGTTTTTACATGAATTGGCACCATCTATGGGAAAGAGCGAACGTTGGCGAGACTTTTATAGCAAGAACTAAAGTTTGTTGAAGGACAAAACTACCAGATATACGAATCTGCTAAGCAAATCTAAGCATGAATTGAAGGCAAAACATAAATGCATGGAAAATAACAATGTCAGCTGTTTTGAAAAAATCAAATACTATTGTAACACCTATAAATGAGGACCTTTTTGATGATTAAAAAATGCGATAGGAATTTAATCAAATTTACATCGTGAGTTATGTTCTCGTCAGAGATCTGCCCACCTTTTCATTTCTTCAGGTAAGCCTGTGAACTGTTTCTTGATCGTCTTTTTCCTTATGAAGACATAATTATTCAATGTTGTGCTTAATAGAATTCTCTTCACCTGAAATCTCTTATGTTAATCTCATTCTCTCCTCCTCGAAGTTGCCTCAATTTCACATCATCTGATATCACAAGTCCAGCATCGCTTGATAAAAGAGCTATTTTAGGTCTTCTACACCAAACTCATTAGCTAGTTGGTCCTACACCAAATCACTCAAGTGTGATTCTATTTATACTAAAAGTACTGCACACATGAAGGATGCTGATTTATGGCAGCAAGATGAATATAGAGAGTTTCATAAAAAATGTTTAGAGAGAGAGAGAGGGAAGAAATCATATGTGTTCAAAATAATTGACAATGAACAGCATTTATCGCCACTGTAGCTGTCATGAATGCCCCATAATTGACAAAGCTCTATCATCAATGCAAACCATATAACAATTAATCACAATTGCTATCAAATTTGATCTGAAAGATCATGAGGGGACTATTTTCCAAGAAAGTCTTCCTTAAATAACACAATATATGCCTAAAATCTGAAAGAAGTCGCAAAGAAAACAACCCAAGTTGTTCTCAAGTCCAATCAACTTCAAGAACTGGGCATGTATTCATGTTCCTCTTGGGTCCTACATAACAATGGCATTGGAATATTTAGTTGTAACACCATCTTGATTTTGGCTAACAAACAAATCTCGTTATGTTCAGCAAAGTCAAGAGGTAGCAAAACTCTCTGGAAATTTTCCTTTGTGCATGTCAGTAATTAGCAGGAACATAAACCAAGAAATTTACTTTTTTTTTTGAGGAAGTAAGAATTATGTAGTTTGATAGAACATAAAAGGTATCTTAAAGTCAAGGGTGCATGCCTGTTTAAGGACAAGAATGAGTGCCCCCACTTGAATTTGCCTAGAATCAAGTTTGCAGTCTCATCTTCACCACTGTAAGGAAATTAAAAGAACCATGTCAATCATGTGTAGCACTAGATGCCTGCTGAATGATGGTGGCCTGTTTTTCTCATCCTAAGCATCCCTGATTCCTATTTTATAGATATCAAAACTGCTTCAATGAAAAACCAGGGCCGAAAACTTCCCAACCTCTATGGGAGGATTTTTTAAAAAAATTATCAAATTTTACTATAAGACAAAAGAGGATCCGATTATCAAGAAGGCCATTGCACATGAAAACATAAACCGGATAAAAATAAGGGATAAACAGTACCAAAACCAAAAAAGAAGTATGAAGAAAATTCCGGTGGCATGATACGTACGAACATAGTGAAGCCATTGATATTTTATATGTAATGGGTTCACAACAAACTTTCAAAACTCAAAAGTTTAATGTGTTCTAACAAATGCTTTGCTTTCACATAAGATGCATGTTATGCAACCTGACTAAAGGACATAAATAAATACAAGCGTAGATAATCACAGTAATCAGGAAATTTAAACGACAAGGATGAGAGTCAAAATAAATATTGACAGAAAGCCCTCACACAGATCAAAAACAAGTATCCCTAAATATTTTCGGTGAATAGGAAAGTTGAGAATTTCCACAATATGTGAACCATAATTCAAGCCTACGAGTAAATCTTAAAGATCACAGCTGAAATTTCAAACCAAGGAGAGCCACTTGTCATTTTAAAAAAAAAATCTACATTCAAGATATATCAGCATAATGAAACTACCATATTATCATAGCTGCAGCTAGTGCTTCCACACAGGATAGCTCACACGGGCGGCCATAATTTACTGGGTTTGCAGCGACCAGCCATGGCACTGCAATATGAGGGCATCATAATTGTCATTTCTACGTAATAATAATAATATATGGAAAGAAAAAGCCAATGCTGCTGGTGCAGAAAACAAAGACAACTCCCAAGTAAATGTAATAAAGGTTAACCGCAGTGATATATTTCTGTTTTATGAGATAGAGGTTAATACCACTAGCTTGTGCATTACTCAACCTAAACATATTGTGCATAGCTCTTCCTGAAGCATACACAATCTTCTCAGGATAAATATGAGTAAATATGTTTAATTTCTTGTTAAGCAGAACACTACACAACAAAAAACAATTTAACAGAGCTGTTTAGAAACTTCTAGCTAGCAGTCTAGCACCAAACTGCTATTGGATTTTTTTTGTCATGATGCTCTAAGCAACTATCAATTAAATTGATATGAAAAGTTAGTTTTAAATAGTAGGTTCTAATTGCTAGTTCTACCCTTGTAGTGGATGATTTTCATGTTTAGCAACATATTTAATTTAATCATTTACTAGTAATATTGTTTAGTGGCTTGCTTAAACGGGCTCATTACCAGTACCTTTATTTGAGATCAAGATGGAGTTTCAGCACTCCATGCCTTGAATGAAGATGAGATTATTTTTGAAGTGTTGAAGAGATCACGGATTGAAATTCAAGTGAAAAATGAAAGTTGATATTATTCAAATTTCAATCATGTTCTTATTTGAGAATAGATTGCTTGGAAAGTTGATCTTTCACATGTTAGAATAGGTTGGCTGGAAGTTTGAGCATTTAGAATATCATAGATGTTAATTAAATCAAGTTAATGTTGGTTGAATTTTAAACTAAAACATTTTTTTTCTAAAACTTAAGCCTTTTTTAGATTAATGCTGTGAGGAGTTCAACTTGAGTTTAGTTTTCCTATGCAAGCATGAGGTCTGATGGAAGGCGACGCCCTGTAGGGAGGTTGACCTCGAGGGCGACCTCGGATAGACTTTCCAGTCTTGCCCAATTAATTCAGGCCGACCTTGACATAATCCCATGTGGTGAGGTTGACCTTGAACTATCCATTGGACCGTTGGGCTGTTTTTCGAAGGTTCAATGGTTAGTTGGAGTCGAGCTGAGGTTGACCTCCTAGCATGTGATTGTCAAATTTTCTAGCCGTTAGAGGCTTCATTATTTAAGGGGAGGATAATTGTTGGGGCTACTCTTTAGTTCATTGAACATTTTAATTGCTCACAACAACCTCCCTCTTTGTCCATCATTCTAAAATGATCTAAAACAATTAAGAGGAGCCTCTAGTGCATGCTAAAAGAAGGGCTTTTTTGTTTAAAACAAGAAATGTGCTATAGTAAGAATTTTCCAATCCAGATGTGGTGGACACAGGCTCAAATATAAGCCAAACTACATTATATTGTGTGTCCATTATGGATGTGACTTTTTCTTTTTTCATTCATTATTGCTCACTTGTGTTAATTCTCTAATTATTTATATTGTTGAGTTACTGCACTAACAATTTATATTAAGGTAAATTAGATCTTAAACTTTTAAATAACATCTACTCACCTTCCCTTAAAAAAAAAAATAATATATTCACCTTCCCTTAGACATCATATTAGGGTCAAACATGTGCCTAAACAATCTTAGAAAAAAGAGAGATTACTGACATATCCATGGGGAAATACCATAATTAAAAACTGGTCCAAAAAAAAAAAAGTTCTTATAGTTTAAATGATATAACATGTGGGTCATTAATTTTTGCTACTAACTTGGTTAAAATCATGAAATTGCCCTTAAATATCAAATTTCAGGACATTCTTTCTCCTTCATTTTGCTAAAAAGGGCATCATGACCGAGCTACCGACATCTCTCTCTATCGCTCTTTTGGAAGCCTTCTTCCTAGCAGCCAAACTCTCTCCATCCCTCTTCCTCTTCTTGTCTTGCCAAAGAAAGAGAGAGAGTGATGCGGGATAGAAAATAGAAATAATAATTTTTTTAATCAACAAAATTGACTGACAAATTATTTTAATTAAGCGCAAAAATATTTTCTGAATAAATTATATAATAAAAAGATTTATAAATCCCGCAAATTAAAAATTTTGAAATTAAAATATAGTTGGATTGTCTGATAAATAAATAAGAATTTATCAAATTAGATTAAGGCGTCGATTTAAATTCAATAAATCAGATCTGAAGTTCAAAAATTTCGGTTAGATGTCTTGCAATTAAAATTCAACAGTAATTTTCACTTTAAGTAATATATGGCCGCATAATTAGAGCTGAATAAATAATTTAAGTAAATAATTTTATATTAAAATCAAATGATTAGATTAGTTCGATTCAAAGAAGAAATTATACCAAATTGTAATCTCTCCAACTTTAGGATGACATCGGCTAGAATCCACAGGAGGATCGGCTTTGAACTTAGCAAGTAGACTGGCGGATGAAGTAGTAGAGCAGCAGCAAAGCTTGGGAAGGATGGCATGCATGATCCAGGCTAACAGGTGATGCAAATGGGCTGTCCAATTCGGCAGGTTGCTTGATCAGAAGGGAAACAGCGAGCATAGGTGACGTTGGTGAACATAGGGCCACAAGCGGGCAACATAAGCGCAATGCTCTCACATGCGCACTGGGGCGGGGGG
>KZ451948.1:610360-667710 GCA_002786265.1 Apostasia shenzhenica | reverse complement strand
GCGGCGGAGTATTGCGGCCGCCTGCACGCTGACGCCGGCGGCCGCGAGCTTGAACGCCTGTAGGTCGCCGGCGCTCGAGGCCGCGCGCAGGCAGATTGTCCGCGAACGCATTGCGCACGGGGTAAAATCCTAATTGAAAAAATATTTAATTTTATTTTTTTGATGAAGTAATGATATTTTAAATAGAAAATGTTATGTTGAACCTAATTGGAAGTTTTTAAAAAATAACTAGAGCCCTGGTGAACAATATAGTAATCATTGTGGACCTGAACAACATGTTTTGACGTTTGCGGACCTGGACGGCAAAGTAGATAAACCTCAGGGGCCTAAGTGGAATTACCCTTTTTTAAAAAAAAAAAAAGGAATGGATAAGTAAGCTATTTAAAGATTCTCACCAAAAATTAACCCTACCATTTTCTTCACCGAAATACCATCCCTTTAACTCAGATCTAGGTTCTGAGAAAACTTAAATATAATTTCATTCAATAATATCCGTCCCCCAATACAATGCTAGGCGACCTCTTTATATAGAGAGATCCCATAAAAAAAATTTTAAAATACAACACTAAATGTATAAAATAAAATATTAAATAAATCTAAGCAAATATGGAACTAATTTTATTACAATAAAATAAAATCAGCTTCAAATATGGTGAGTCTTTAAATCTCTCAAATCCGCTCTGAACTAAATCAAATCAAATCAAATTTAGATAAATCTAATATGAAAATTTTCAATTATCTCTAATTAATTTGAATTTGAATTTTGATATTATCGTAGTCATTCGATTATGCTGATTCGTGTCCCCACCAGAGAGAGAGAAAAAAAGATTGGAAAGAAGAATGAAGAGATGCAGAGCGTAAGTTAGCATAGAGAAATCCAAGGTATGGATGAAGTCATCATCCAAACATCAAACGCAAAGGCAGCAAGAGAGCAAGATACTTATGGTGTATCATGTCTATAAGAATCAACATCATAAGCACTCACACTTCTTAGAAGTCCCTTCACTTCAACAAATAGTCATTATCTAAGAGGTTCATCGGTCGACATGATAAATAGAAACATAAAGAAAGATGATACAAATTAGTTTTTGGATTTGAATATGTTGTTTTTAAATTTCCTAGTAGATGCAATCAATGGACTTGTTGCTTTGAAAGGAAAGCACAGAATGACCGTGTACTCCTAATCTTGCAAGAGGCAATTGTCATCATTCTCAAATGCCTTCTTTTTCTTGTTAATTTTTAGAGGAAAGATTCGGTTAGTTGATTGATTCAAACTTGATGCAAAAGCCACAGGAATAGGTTTGTTTAGACTTTGGCGAGACCTTTCTGAGAACGATCTAATTCATCCTGCACACGGAAATGAGAACATCCTCAAGGATTCAGAGCTCATTAGATCACTCCTCCAAGTATAAAACAACTGATTGTGGTTTCAAATGATTGCGAAGAATTCGTGCATTATGATTGTCAATAAATTCTCTACTTTATATGCTTTTATTCCAGTTCAGGATTTTGGCACTAAAAATATGTTAAAGGTGCAGAGCCATGCACCTCCCTAGCCAATGCCCTCCACATGTTGTACAGCCCAATAAGCTCCTTCCTTTTGCTCATATCATGCTGGTATAAAGCCGGACAGTGATGAGATCATCAATAAATCAACAACGAGGGATGCTGGAGTTTGGTGGTTGCGGAGGTGGGGGAGAAGAGAGAGAGTAGGATGGAAGGGATGTTTTGGTATTTAGGGGCACTCATTATACATTTGTTTAACCTCCTGAACAGTTTATAGGAAAAATAACTAACAGAAAAAGTTAAATAGGGGCCTTATTATTAAACGGCCAAAACTGAAGGATCTAAGTAATTAACATTTAAACTATAGGGACCCAAATCTATGACTTTTTGGACCATTTTGTATATCAATAATTTATCCAACAAAATATTAACATCCATAATGTAGAACTTACAAAGGCGAGGTGCAGGAGATCTAAGTTTCACAAAAGGAACATCTTTCAGTCGTGCCCATGAGCAGTCCACAACAGCCAATCCTTTTCTCTTAATTAAGAACTGGTCTTCCTTCGAAACACATTGTGTCCCAACTGGGCTGTAGACAAAACAAAGAAACCAACGAAATTGACCAAAAGGGTGGTTAAACAAAACCACAGTAACACTAGAATGCAGAAAAAATGTTATCATGACAATGGTAACATAAATTTCTCAATATTATTTCATGTCGAGTAATAAATACCCCAATGGTTAAAAAAGATGCATAAATTTCACAAAATGATCATGCCAGTTCTAAAATAAAGTAATGCAAATTAAAAGAATCCTTTTGTACCTCAGAACGATGCCACCAAAGCCACTATTCACCCGCAACTCCTGTAAGATTTCCAGCACACGTGTCAGCCATAACACCCATCATACAGCAAACAGATAGTATGACACCACAAAACGTGTACATTCATAGACTCATCGGATTCAGTCTTCATGCAAATATGGCATGTCTGATTAGGACCTCTCAATACAAAGAGAAAAGATTGTTCATACTGGATTTGACGCCCTGAATATAACTTTCAAGATATGCATTTATTATATGATACATTAAAAGAATCAATGTTTACGCAAGGCCAATTTCCTCACATTAGCAACTTGCTAGCAGAAACAAAGCTCTCCTTCAATTTAAATTTCTTTAATTAAGAGAAAACTTTAAAAATAATTGTTAATACAGTCAAACAAAAATTGCAGGCTACAAAGTTCATTTCAGATATTTTGCAAGCTACAAAGTTCATTAATAGAACCTCTGATCATGTCTTCAATTTTCACAAATCTCAGAGTTGAAGTACCGATGTAGAACTAGAGAGAAAAAGAGGGAGAAAGAAGAAGAGGGAGGACAGAGAAGATTTGGAAAGAATAACATTATTCAATAATTAGAGCTGCCTAATATAAAAATATCAAGTCTATTTATAGAGTTCTTGGCTCGTATAATAAAGGAAATAATAATAATAATAATAATAGCAAAGGAGAAAGTAACTAAAACCAAATAACATCTAGCCTAAACAAATAAATGCTCAAAAGAAAACTAAATAAATTAAATAATTTTCTCGATTAATATTTATTTCTCATTTTTCATGCACTTGGAGTATTTGAATTTAAAATCACATAAATCAACTAGCAGATCTCTATCATTTTCCTCAGCACGCATCTCAGCAGGTAAAGGAACTAAATCCAAGGAAGTACGGGGTTTGTAACCATAAATACATTTTAAAAAACTAATGCTAGTGGACCAATTAACGAAATTGTTATAAGCAAATTTAGCAGCAGATAGATTAAGATCTTAATTCTCAGATTTTTCGCCTATACGACATCTCAGTAAATCACCTAGACTTCTATTAACAACTTTGGTTTGTCTATCAGTTTGAGGATGATAAGTAAAAAAATATAATAACTTCGTGTCACACAATTTTCATAGAGTTTTTCAAAAATAGAAGACAAATCAAACATCCCTATAAGAGACCATGGAAATAAGTAATTCATGCAGCTTCACCATTTCTCAAAAGAATAATTGTACAATACGTGATGCATCACTGATCTGAATAATTGTACAATACGTGATGCATAGCTGATCTTGCTACATGAAACAATATGAATCATTTTAGAGAATTTATTGACTATTATAAATATAATTGTGTCCTTTTGCAGTTTTAGGAAGCCCTAGCACAAAGTTCATACTTAGATCAACCCATGGAGAATGTGGTGGGGAAGAGGTGTGTAAAGGCCAGTATTTTGGTTCTTGCCTTTAGCAATTTGACAAGTGCGACATTAGGACACTATATGAGCGTTTTTACGTAAATTAGGCTAGTAAAACTTATTAGAAATGAGGGCAATAATCTCATCCCTCCTAAAATGACCTGTGAGACCACCTGCATGTAAATGATCTGTGTGGGATGCAAAGTCGTGTCTCTCGAAATAAATATCTATCACGAATAAAGAAAGTATCGTGATCACACAATTCTCATCCCAAGCCTTTGAAAAATCTCAACAAAATTAGGGCAATTGGCATATTCATCTTTCAATCTATCAAATCTGATAACCTCGATGCTTGCTGAAGTGCACTAATAGCATGGCTAAGGCCATTGTTCACTTTATTTTCAACTCTTGACTGGTGCTTTAAAATAAAAGTATACTCATTAAGAAATTCGACTCATTTAGCATGTCTTGAGTTTTAATTTCTTCAGAGATTGAAGGTACTTTAAAGCAAGGTGATTAAAAAAAAAGACAAACTCTATGAGTAATAGGTAAATCAGCAATATCGAAGCAATTGAACAATTGCGTAAAACCTTTAATCATACGTAGAGTATGTAGTGTGACTTCTGATAACTTCGCACCAAAAAAGGCTATAAGGTTAACATCTTGACTCAATACACCACTTATTCCAAGTCTTGAAGCATCATAAGCTATTTCACAAACTTTGTTAAAGTTAGGGTGCCTTAAGACAAGTGCTTAAGTTAATTTCTACTTGATATTTCTAAATATTTGAGCAATAGAATAATGGCGGTAAAGCCTTTCATGAATCTCTTATAGAAGGTGGCTAGTCCATGGAAACAACGTGCTTCCAGAATAAATGCTAGGTTAGGCCAATTTCTAATGGCTTATACTTTATCAAGATCCACCAAAATAACCTGAAATGACACAATAAATCTTAAAAAAAAGGGTAATAGTTGCAAGAAGCTACACTTCATCACAATGACATAAAGTTTGGCTTCTTAGTTTACAATGGGGGTAGAATCCTCCTTTGCAGAGTAAAGCATCCACCCAACTTAAGGTCTGTTATACCTAAGTGTAATAAAGATAGTGTGGAGTTGATCTAGATAATCCTTTTTGAATTTACTATAAGTTAAAATATTATCAAAGTAAATCACTAAAAAAAATTCTATAAATGATTGTAAGATATGTGTAATCATTCTCATGAAAGTATTGGGAGCATTCGAAAAGCCGAATGATATTACCAACCATTCAAAAAGACTGTCTTGAATTTTAAAAGCAATTTTTCATTCAACTCCAGGTCTAATTCTAATTTGGTGATAGTCACTCCTAAGGTTAATCTTAAGAGTACCAATTAGATCCTGCAAGTATGTTTAGCATATCTTCTAAACAAGGAATAGGAAACTTATATTTAATAGTGATTTTATTGATAGCTCTACCATCAATACACAATCTCCATATTCTGACTTTCTTTGGGGTAAGAAGGGAAAAATAGCACAAGGGCTCAAGCTATGCTTAAAAAATCCCTTCTCTAATAACTTTCCAACCTGCAATTGGGTTCCTCTCATTCTTTGGGATTTAACCTATTCAGTGGTAAACCTGGTAATTAGAAATGAGATCAACAACAACAACAACAATCACAACCAAGC
Organism: Apostasia shenzhenica; assembly: GCA_002786265.1. Classification (NCBI taxonomy): domain Eukaryota; kingdom Viridiplantae; phylum Streptophyta; class Magnoliopsida; order Asparagales; family Orchidaceae; genus Apostasia; species Apostasia shenzhenica. Next base: position 662,308 of record KZ451948.1, on the reverse strand, counting down.
CTTAATTTTACTAGGTGTAGTCGGTTACATGAATCATTTATTTTCATTGCGCTCTATCAATTAACAAATTATTATCTAGGTCTGAGTGAGTAAGATCACTCCTTATAGTTTCTTGTCATTTTTTCCTTTGTCTCCTTCTTCCTCTTTGTACATGGGCAAAATCAATAATTCGATATTCTTAACTGAAACTTCAATCGGCTTATGATTTACATGTCCAAATCATCTAGGCCAATTTTCTCCAAGTTTATCCTCAATTAATGAAACTCCAACTTTCTCGCAGATATACTCATTTCTCATTCTATCCTTTCATGTATATCCACACATCCACCTTAGCATCCTTATTTTTGCAATGCTTATTTTATTTGTATATTTTCTTTTTATAAGCCAGCATTTAGCACCATATATGTCATGGGTGGTTCTTGCAGATGTCCTATTTTAATCCTCATTTCTTTTAAGCTCACTTTCATAATCACCCACTGTGTGATGGATGGTTCTTGTAGATGTCCTATTTTTTCGATTGTATTGTAATATTTTCTAGCGGGGCCAACTATGCAAATCTAATCCTTTCATCATGGCTCATTCTATACCACTCAAATTAGTCCTCCAAGTTATCCAGGCAATCAATAAAAGTGTAGGGATCTAATTTTTCTTCAAAACAATTAACATCTAATTTGGCTCTCCTATAAATATCATTGAATTCAACTTGTGGGGCTTTACAATACTGAAATGGCCTATCAGGAACCACATGGGTTTGACTTTGGAATGCTGTGTCGTAGTTGAAGTAGTAAGTAAACACTCTCATGAAAAACATCTATGAACTCATCCCCAAGTCTATCCTCATAGTGAATTTAAGTATCCCTATAAATGGGCCTATTTGTAGCTATTAGTCTAATGAGTGGAGCATGACGTGTAAAAAGAATACCTTGGGTTGACCCAATAGATAAGTTCTTACGATTGTGTGGGTGACGCTGATCTATTAAGTCATCAATAGGCTGCTTAACCAAGAGTTTGAAAACTTGTTCAAACTGCTGCTGTAGTTGAATAAACTTCTCATTAACATTGTCAAGGCATTCATGTTGCTTTTGAATGTGCTTAAGTCCTGAGTAAGTTCTCGAAAATCAGCTAAGGTGACACTATCAATCTCACGAGTTTGATTTCTGGCCATGATAAAGATGTAAAGAAATGAAGGAATGATATAACACAAATTGCCACAATTAATACTAAAATAAACTATTATGAAATTTAAAATAAATTTTCAGGTTACTAGTAGATGAAAATGCTTTAGGTTGTAATAGAAAAATAGATAGTAAGATAATAAAGATTTTTTTGAGGGGAAAATAAGCGGTAATAAAGGGGAGCAAAGGCTTTCTTTTTTTTTAAATATGACTTGGACAAAGAAAAATTGCTAAATGCTTAATCAAATAAAGACAATGCTCTAAAAGATAGTTTTTCTTCTGTTACTCTGCACAGGACCAAATACTATCCTTCAAGAGGCCAAATCGAGCTAGCTTGCGACCAGTGCATCTTTTGACATCACATTGCCCAAAATCCTGAAAAATCAATATCAGCCGTTAGATAATTTGCAAAATGGACCATAAAAGATAAGTTACCTTGCAAGCAATTCACACTAAAATGGTCAGAAGGAATGCACTAACAGATACAAAGCCATTAGCTAGAACGTCACATACCCACATGGCCAGGTGAATTATTGGAGCTAGGGGTTCCTCATTAATGTCATCTGAGAAGGGAAAAAGATATTACGTCCATAAACAGTAAATTTTCAATTATAAGCAGAAAAATACTACTTCATATAAGGTTATTCGTTTGACTTCCAGGTTCCAGCTCTAAATCCCTTCTTTCTCGAGTAATAGCATCATAATTCATAAACATGCAGAAATTTCATCCCTAAATCATTCTCAACAGCATCCTGAAAACGAAAAGATCCGCACCTTCGTGGATTGGCAGGGAGCTTTCACGATTTTCATCCCTAAAATCATTGCCAGAGAACATGAATCAGCGAAGGCATGCTCGTGTATACAAATCATATGCAAAATTGGTTGAACTAACCCGTTTCAACAGGGCAACATCAAGAAAATGTGGTGCCAGGAAGGAAAAATACAAATTTCTCAGAATCAGTGAATAGTGATAAGAGCAAGAGATTACAGCTGGGATTCGAGTTTGCTGCTGAAAAGTGCTCGCCGAGAAGGGCCATGCCTTGACCGCCGTGCCCGGCCGTGGCCCATCGGAGTCGGAGAAGCTTCAGAGGGATGTTGCGCCGTTCGCCTCGGTGAGATTGCTAGGTTAAATCAAGGCTTAATTACTGAAAGGTCTTATAGTTAATAATTAATTATATTGTAGCCAATAAATTTTTAAATTTTTTTATTACTTCGTAATTTCAAAATATTATAATAATAAAAGGTCCATTGTATACAAATCTAAATTAAAAATTTCAGTTAACATCTAAAATATATTTTATTTTAAAATTTTAAAAATTTTAATTTTAATTTTTCATTTTTCTGTGCTCTCACCTAAGAGGTAGGCAGAGGTGGAGAGTGGAGTGATGACAGAATATTTCATATTTGTTAATAGCATATTTTTAAAAATTTAAAAAAATGTTAGAATTAAAATTAAAAATTTATAATAATATATACAAAATAATCTTATCTATAATATTACATAAATTATAAAAATAAAATAATAAATTTTTAAAAATAATAAATCAAAATATATTTAAAAAATAATTATAAAATCTTTCAGTAATTAATTTTTAAATCAATTTGGCCTCCATAAATAAGAGTGTTAATATACATCGAAGATCAAAAATCGATCAAAAATTGAATCGATTTTAGATCGAATCAAAATCGAGTCAATCTAAATGAGCCGACTAACAAGCCAAAAGTTTGGCTCCGTAATAATTTCGAGCCGGGGTAGGCTCGGCTCGATCCAGCTCGAAATCGGCTCGAATTAAAATATATTTTGTGTGTATACAGATTGAGTATGGAGATTTGATTCATTTTCAAGTCGGCTAAAAAATGAATCGAAATTGGCTCGAGGTTGATTGGAATCGACTCAAGCCGTCTTGAAGTCGAACCCAATCGAGCTCGAGTCAATTTCAAGTCGATTAAACTATAATCAATTCGATTTTGAGCCGATATTAACCTGACTCGAAATCGGATCGGCAACAGCCCTATCCATAAAGCATCGCTAATCAGTAATAATCAGTCATTTTCAAACATTTTCATGATTCATAGATATTATTTAAAATAAGAGAAAAAAAGTTTTATTAACAAAATAATGAAAAATTAAATATATACTAACATACAGTAATATAGCCTTGTTTAGCATGATAATTAAAATTAAAATCAAAATAATACTAATTAAAAATAAATAGTAATAATAATAAATACTTTTTTTAATCATCGAATATTTTGGTCTAAATAACGTTGATATTTTTATTAAAAATTATTAAGTATATAAAATAAAATAATTTTTAATGTTAAAATTTATTTAAAATGATTAAACATTTTATTATTATTATTATTTAAATTAATAATATTTTAAAATGAATTTATGTTGTTAGCCTCAGCAATAAGGAATGTCTTCTAATCAATATTTAAATAATTAATAACATATTAAAATTTTAACTGATGCCAGAATTATTATTAACTGAAAAATTTTAACTGAAAGATGAGTTGAGGTAAACAAAATTCACATTCCTCTCTTCTTTATTTAAACTATTATTAATTTATTTATCAAAAAAAAACTATTATTAATTTGGATCTCATGCCCGTTTTCACCCTGCTTTATCTCACTTCTCCCTAAACTCGGTGGGGTCGACTATATCTATTATTTGTGAATTACTTTAAATAACAACAATAACAATTAATTCTGTCCTGTTTGGTGCCAAGACTAAAATGAAGACCAAAATAGTATTAGTTTAAAAAAATAATAATAATAATAATAAATATTTTTTTAAATTATTCTACACAAATTTAATATAAAAAATATTATTTTACTTCATATACTCAATAATTTTTAATAAAAAAATAACTTTATTTCACATCTTAAATCAAAATAAGGGATTCGAATATTTTGGTCTAAAATGTCAAATAAAATTTTAATTTTTATTAAAAATTATTAAGTATGTGAAATAAAATAATATTTTTTTATATTAGAGTTTACGTAGAATGATTAGAAAAATTTATTTATTATTATTATTATTTTTTTTAAACTAGCACTATTTTGGTCCTCGCGCCAAACAGGGCCGGAATCACTATATGGGATTGGTTATATGACTTTTTTGTTTTCATTGCGCTCTATCAATTAATAAATTCTTATTTAAGTTTAAGTGAGTAAGATTACTCATTATAATTTCTTGTCAGTCTTCTTTAGTCTATATTTCTCTTTGTACATGAGTAAAATTCAATAATTTGATTTTTCTAATTGAAAGTTAAATCGGTATATGATTTATATGCCCAAACCATATAAGATGATTTTCTATAAATCATTTACCAATAAATTACTTTAAACAAAAATAAAAAATAATATCTATTTATTTTTTAAATTTTAAGATTATTTTTATTATATTTATTTACTAGTAAATTACGAATTGGGTAGATATAGTTATACCATTTTTGTATCCGATCGGCTCCCTACTAGATTGGAGAGTGTCGCAGGTCACAAGTATAATTTTGTAGCCAATATCATTCTATTAAAGGCAAATTAGGATAAATTAAAAAAAAATGGATAAAAATAATAATCATTAGTCTTCTTTTTTTTTTCAAAAGCCAAAATGTCACACATACAATTAAATATTTAGTAAATAATCATATTTTATACTAAATTCTTAAAAAATATAAAACTAATGAAGAGCTCTAGCTTTTGGATTACCATTAATTTAAATTAACAATTAGATATTATCGTAATTTTAGATTATCAAATTTCTATTCCATTTAATTCAACAATTAGGGCCCGGAAATTGTAATTATAAAAAAAATAATGAACAAAATTGAGTAAAATACTGCAATAATAGTAAATGAAATACATAAATTTTAATTTATAATCAATTTTTTTTATAAATTTTATAATTTTAAGAATTTAAAATTTATATTATTTATTAAATATGATGTTTTCATAAGCATACTTCAAGCAATAATAACAATTTAGAACTGTTGACATAACACGATTGATGAGTTAATTTAGAGTTAGGTACTACAATTACGCTTCAAATTTGTTCAAATATTTGCTCAAATTTTTTTTTATTTACATTAAATATTACAATTTTTTCCGCTCAATTGAAATTTATAATTGAAGGGTGATTGGAATTTGAGTCTTGTTAGTTCTTAGTCAATTTTCTTCAATTCTTAACCATAAAATCACCGAATATTTTCTCGAAAAGGTAATTTAAAGTTTAGTTAGACGTTTTAGTGATTCTTAAACAACTTGTCAAAAAAATTAATTAGCTCTAAATTTACTAGTTATATAAAATATTCAAGCTACAAGTTATGAATAGTATGTGTTAAACCAATTAAGACCAAAATAAAAGATATACTAAACTCAAATTAACTCGATGTCAGCGTTGCTCGAATTTTGTTTGATACTCATCCTAATTAAGAAAGCATTTGATTTAAAGTTATTTTAATATTATATTATTTTATATGAATATTATAATATCTAAATGTTAATATTTAGATCACAATTTTATAATTTTTAAAAAATTATCTATACATATTATCAAATCAAATAATTTTTTTAAAATAACATAATATAATATTATAATAATATTAAATCAAAATTCCTCCTTCAAACTATTATGTAATTCAAATGACAACATGAGATCAAAGTCCTTTTATCAAAGTTTTAAGTTATGCTTTTCAAATATTAAATGAGTTTAAATTTAAATTTTTTTTAAAAAAATAATTCTTATTTTAATGATAGTACATTTGAGGAGAAATTATTGATTTCTCTATAATTTACCCATAATTATATTTTAGACTGATTTTTTTGAAATTTTTAGTTAAGTCCCTAGTATTTTAATAAATTTTTATTTAAGTTCTTAGGGTCTGTTTGTTTCTAAGGTTAAATTTAACAAGGTTAAAATTAAACTTGAATAGATATATTTTTTATTAAAAATTATGAATGATGTAAAATAAAGTTAGTTATTTATCAAAAAAAAAATAAAGTTAATTATTATGTTGGGATATGTGAGAGATATTACATAAAATTAGTTATTATATTGGAACATATTAGGGATATGATATTATTTTAGAAATATATGTAGAATGTGAAATAAAATTAAATATTAAATTTTACGTGTGATGTGATATGCCTGATTAAAATTAAATTAGGTTAATTTTCAATGGCCAAATAAACAGAGCCTTAGAATTTAAAATAAAACGAAAAAGTAAAGAAAAATAGCAACATAATAGGTTATTATAGTTTTAATCAGAGGGCTAAGTAAATTTTTTAAAAATATTAACTAAAATATAATTATTATTAATTGGTAGAGACCTATCTGTAATATGCCCTGCATTTTATTATTTTATTAAAAAAAAACTCACATTAAACTTTGGTTAGTCAAATTTTAATCTTACGCACAACTTAACGGTTTTGGGATTATAACAATTCTCACTATGAAGCAAACGTTCATTTTAAAGTCAATAAATAGACAAAAATTTTAAAGCTCAAACATGAGATCATCATCTTTCATCTCATTGTGAACTAAGAGGAGACTTCATGTTTAGTTGAAGTATATTTTAAAAATATTTTAATGTTTTGATAAAAAAAATTTAAGGGCAAATTACACTCAGGACTCTGAGTTTAATGTTTAATATCGCACAGATTCACGTTTTTAAATTTATAACATCGAAGTCCCTGAATTTTAATAAATATCAAATGGGTCTATTTTTTCATTTTTTTAATATTAAAATTTTTTAAAAAGCGCGGCCCGCAAGCGTGCGCCGGATTGGGAGGAGAGAGAGAGAGGGGCGGCCTCTCTCTCCTCCCGATCCGGCACATGCGAGTGGGCCAGCGCGATAATTTTAAAACGGGGTAAAACGGTAATTTTAAAAAAATTTAATAATAAAAAATATAAAAAAAACTCATTTGATATTTATTAAAACTTATTTGATATTTATTAAAACTTAGGGACCCGATGTTATAAATTTTAAAACGTAGACCTGCGTGATATTAAGCATTAAATTCAAAGACCTGGGTGTAATTTGCCCAAAATTTAATTTAATATTAAAAATTATATTAGATGTAAAATAAAATTTATTTATTTTATTAAAATATGTACAAAATGTAAAAGAAAATTATTTTTTAATATTAAAATTTTGTATGATGTGAAATAATATTGATTTTTAATATTTAAATTTGTATATAATATAAAATAAATATAAATAAAAGTATTTTTGAGAAAGTTTTAGGGTTTTAAATTCTCTAATTAAATGAGACCTAGCCTTGTTTGATTGGAGTTTTTTTTGACAAAAATGAAAAAATATTTTTTTTTAAATTTAATGAGAGATAAAATTTATTTTAATATTAGAAAACATATAAAATGTGAAATATTTTAAATTCTAATATTCGTATTTGTGTTAGATGTGAAATGAAATTAATTTTTATAGTTAAAATTTATGTTGAGCAAAAAATTTACCTCTAACCAAATGAGACTTAAATAATTTGGCTTTGAACTAGGAGAATAACACAAGCTATTATTACATTTTACAAAATTTTAAATTATGGATCAATTTAAAATAATGTACAATTTTAAGAACCAGTTTGAAGTTTATCCTTCAAGTAATAAAAACAGGTGATTTGATTTTTTTTTTTTTGTTTTGTTTTGACAATGGCTAAATTGTTCCCTTCGCATCAATGAAGATAAACGATAAACACGTGCCTTATACTTCAGATTTCATTTGAAACGTGTTTTAAAATTTTTGAATTTTTGGCGTTGAGAAGTTCAAATTTTGAATTAGAGCGGGGTTTTCGTCTCAAAAGATCTCAAAAAAATTTTAAAAACAGTTTTTTTTTCCCCCTCGATCTCGCTCAGAAGTTGCGGCAAATCGGTCAAATCGCCGTTCACTAAGCTCAGCAATCCCTTCTATAAATTCCTATTCTCAGTTCCGCTTCCGTCCCGTTCAATTCCTTCAGAAATCTCTTTCTTTCTTTGTTTTGTTTTCTTAGCAATGGCGGCTGTGTATGCTCTGTTCTTCATCTCTGCTCTCACAGCGCGAGCGATGTTGGCTGGCGCGGCGGCGCACCCGGCGAAGGTGGAGTGCTCAGCCGCAACGACGGAGCTGATGGAATGCCTGAGCTTCGTGAGTAGCGGGAGCAAAGCGACGAAGCCCAGCGAGTCCTGCTGCACCGCCGTGTCGACGGTTGCGAAGAAGACGCCGGAGTGCCTGTGCGCGGTGGCGCAGGAGGCCCCCGGTCTCGGATTCCCCTTGAACTTGACCCGAGTCCGCGAGCTGCCCCACGAATGCAAGGTTCCCATGCCCGATGAGGGCAACTGCTCAGGTACGCACGTGCGATCTCTTTATTCAAGTTTTTTATTTATTTATTTTTGATGGAAACATTTGCTTACACCTCATATAAATTTAACATATTACACTTCACATTTTTTAAAATATAATATTTCAAAATTTAAATATACAAATAAATATATATTTGTGTGCGTAAAATTTCTTTTTTATTTAATTAAAATTAAACTATCGAAATAAATCTAACTTCAAAAATTTTATTCAAACTTATTTATTTAATAACTTATTGAGTTATTTATAGACATTAATTACGTCTAATTATTTTGTCAAACTTTGAATTATTTGCTTTTACTAAAAGTAACAGATAATAATGATATATAAAATTAAACACAATAAAGATACTTCATACATATATTTAGATATGATCAATAATCTTGATATAAAAATACTTTTCTAAATTTCTATAAGTAGAATTATTTAAATAAATTTTAGTAATTACATTTTATCATCAATAATAATAATTAAATATTTATCTTATTAGGTGAGTCTGTTATATGAATTTTTTATTTTTATTATTATTATTTTTAAATATATAAAATTCTTTTTATGATTTTTTAATATATCTTATTTAATTTTTCTTTTTTTAAATATTATTTATAGATATTAAGCACCTTATCAAACGATATCAAAGTTCTCGAGTGATCATAAAAATTAGCAAACTTTATGAAACTTCTTATAATGTTATTCAAAGATGGAATATACATGTTATAATTTATTTATATTTATATATACTTCTTAATTCAGTAATGCTAGGTTTGTTTGTTTAAGATTATTTTGGTTATATTTTAAAATTTTTTATGTCTAATATTAACTAAGATGTTAAATAAAATTTAAATTTATATTAAAAATGATATACAATATAAAATAAAGTGACTTTTTAATTTTTATATTAAAATTTGTATAATATATAGTAAAAATTATTTTATTATTATTTTTAAAGTGATTTTATGTATAATCACATATAAAATTATCTTATTTATATTTAAAATTTCAAAATATAAATATTAGTTTAAAAATATTCTAAACACATTAATATTATCTATTTGTAATATTTTTAAGTCATTTGAATCGATTTAATTATAGTTAAATAATGTCAATTATAATTTATTTATATAAATATCTTATAAATAAATAATGATGATAAATATCAATTAATAATATAAAAATATTAGTAATATTTAATTACTATTCACTTATATGATATTTCATAGAATAATATTAGAAAGATTAGCGAATAAATAATAGTAAATCTATAAACTCGACATTCGATAATCATGTCTGCAGCTCCAGGCTTACGACCTGCGCCGTCTCCAATCCCTTCCCCAAAGCGCGCACCAGTTTCTCCAGCTCTCCCCGTGGTGCCTCCTCCAAAGGCAGCTGCATCTCCAGTTTCATCCGCCAGGTCAGCCCCCGAGCCAGCCGTCGGTGGCTCCACGGCTCTCTCTTCTTCTTTGATGGTTCTCCTTATCAGTCTAACTGCTGCAAATCTCTTCAATTAGGTTGTAGAATTTAAGTTTTGTTTTGCTCAAAACTGGGGTTTTCTTGGTAGATGATATTAGTCAGTAGCAGCAATTTTTGCTGGGATTTGATTTTATTCATTGAAGGAATATAGGATTGTTTCATGCACAAAATCTTTTTTTTTTTTTTTTTTTTGATGGTGAAGTGAAGGTAACTTTCGTAATATTAACTAAAAGGTTTTCAGACGAACACATCTTCTTTTACAGCATCTTGTGCAAATATAGGGGACGAGTCGATCCTTTCCTCTTGATTATCCGAATTTGAGTCAACTTGTGAGCCACTTTGTCGCCTTCCCTTGGCGCGTGAAATATTATGCATCTTTTCAAAACTTTAAGGCAGTTTTCGCAGAAGTTTTAATCGGGTTCGCACAATGGAGAGGTCCACTTTCCTATTTTAGAGCATTTTAATTGCCTTTTATGAATCACCTTTCAATTAAATGGCATCAATTTTAAGTCTGAAAGTGAGATGGACTACTAGCTCTACAACGAGGCTGTTTCGGGCATACAGTATTCTTGTGCTTGTAGCTTATTATAATATTATTACCACAAAAACTCAATCAATTATACTTTGTCATATTGAACTTGTATTAATTTTCTTTGAATTTTGCAAGAAGATCAAATTGCATTCATAAATAAAGTAAGCACTTTTTATATATTATACAATACGTATACATGTCGCACCAGCTTCACTAACACTTTTACTATATTGAGTACTTCAAGGCAAAACTAATCACGTCCTGCCTACAATGTTCCAATATTATGAGAGAAAATAACATAAAAGTCATCCGAGCTCGAGGCCTTAGTAGGATGGATTTCAAACATGGCCTTTTCAACTTCTTCTTTCATGGAGATCCTGTCGATAGCCTCAATAAATTCCTCAGTTAGTTTCTTAAGGGCATTCTTTGTGATATCTTCAAAATTTCTGGAACTTGAGGACCTAAAAATGTTGTCAAAGTAATCAAGGATTTTATGTTGTATAGCTGACAAATTCTTATGCACTCTTCTAGTGTCGTCTTTAAGGGAGATTATATGATTGTTTGTCTGCCTAGCATTTGCCGTAGAGTGGAAGAAGGTCATGTTTTAGTTCCCATTTTTAAGCCAATCTACTCTAGCTCATTGTACCTAGAGGATTCCATTGAGAGAGAGAACATTTTTCTTGAGAAAATCATCTGTTTGGTGAGCAATTGAAGATTTTTGATTAATAATGAAACTGTGATTTCTTTGTTGAGTACTTTTATGTCTTCTTAGAGGCCAAACCTCTATTTAAGAGACTCAAATTTTGTCCAACAAGTGTGATGCTTGATAATTCGAAAATTTGAGTACAAATCATCTAATACAAGAAATTTGATTTTGATCTTGTTCATATGAAGTCATTTTGATATAATACTCCGAATACACTATTATTATTTGCTATATCGATGTATTTCAGTTGAAAATAAATATTTGACGATCTATTAGGGACATTTGATTGCGTTTTAATGTAATACCAGTAATTACACATCTTTTTAATAATATAATGATCAAGGTTAAGCGAATTGACACTTTTAGAGACTGATTTATGATATATCAATACATTTGAATTAAATAGCGGAGTTTCTTCTGATATTCATTCCATTAATGTTGAATTCAAGTGGAGTATGAGCATTTAGAGTATGATTTATGACATCAATTAGATACAAGAAATTTGACTTTGATCTTGTCCATATGAAGACATTTTGATATAATGCTCCGAATACACGATTATTATTTGCTATATCGATGTATTTTAAAATAGATATTTGACGATCTATTAGGGACATTTGATTGTGTTTTAATGTAATATCGACAATTATACATCTTTTTAATAATATATCGATCAAGGTTAAGCGAATTGACACGTTTAGAGATTGATTTATGATATATCAATACATTTGAATTGAATAGCGACGTTTTTTCCGATATTCATTCCATTAACGTTGAATTCAAGTGGAGTATTGTAATATCTAAGTTTTTAATTTCTAAGGTTATGGTGATATAAAAAAAATTGGACTTAAAAATAATAATTGTGGACTTATATATGAGGATATAAATCTATGAGGACCAAATTATAATAGTTCCCATTTTGGATAACCCTAGAGCAGTTCATGTATCTTCTTTTGCCTTCTGGATTTCTCTACCGGATCTCTGTTGTGCGCTCAGAAGAAGGGGAAAGAGAAGAAGGGGAAGAACTAAGAAGGAGGAGAGGAGGAGAAGAAGGGGAAGGAGAAGAATTAAAAAGGTAAGAAAATTATATTTTTAATACTATAAAAGGTACCTTGTTATATATTGTGGTTATTAAATATTAGTATTAAGGGTGTGTTTGTTTGTAAGGTTAAATTTAAGAAGGTTAAAATTAAATTTAAATGGAGATATTTTTTTATTGAAAATTGTGAATGATGTGAAATAAAGTTAGTTATTATGTTGGGATATGTGAGGGATGTGATATAAAGTTAGTTATTATGTTGGAATATGTGAGGGATGTGATATAAGTTAGTTATTATTTTAGTAATATGTGTAGGATGTGAAATAAATTTAATTTTTAATATTAAATTTTATGTGTGATGTGATATGCCTCGTTAAAATTAAACCAGGTTAATTTTAAACTCCTAGACAAACGGGACCTAAAATTGAATTAATAATTGTGGAGAGAGAATATTATAACTGCTGAGTACTTTATGATGTTGTCTATCCTAGCTCGAGCTTGCTGATATTGTTACTGTTTTGAGGCCTCTTGTGTGGCCACAAAATTACTGTTTAGAGGCCTCCCCAGGACCCTATTGCACCTACTGAGTGAGAGTAAGTCCTCTATTATTACTGTTATTGAAGAGTATAACAATACCTTAACTCCAGGGCCCTAAATTAAATAAAAGATGGAATGAACAAATAATTAATGTGAAATTTGATAAATAGGATATGAAATTATTTTATTTACGGTTCCCAATTACATGTTCTAATGCTGGTTGATTTCATGAGGTGTTGGTTAAATTTCTGAGTTCGAGAGAACTCACCCCCTATTTTATATTTTTTAGGTACACCTTAGACATCACAGAGAGGTGTGTGAGAGATCACTTGGTTGTCGTCGGTTTAATTATTTTGAGGTTATACTTATTTGAGACAAACTTGTGTAGTACTGTGTTTGATGTTTTAGACAATATTACTGTAATATGATTTTAGTTTTGTTTTTCCTTCGATGAATTTGATTAAAGATAAGAGAAAAATAAAAACTTTGTGTCACACCCGACTCAGCTATTATGTCGCTACATTATTATCTTAGCGGGTCGGGATGTGACAAGTATGAACATTTAAAGTACGATTAAAATTCAAGTAGAGTATGAGCATTTCTTGTATTCCATAAAAATTTGAGTCAAATCTTCCCATCAGCCACTTGTTGGCCATATGGGAAATCGAGTTTTATTATATCAAATCTAACGTTTAACATGTGAAAAAAGATTCACATATAATTTATATTTACAATTCGATGCTAATACTGGATCGTATGTTAGACTGTATTATACCACAATAAATTAATCTGTTCTTAGGATATTTATCATTCAATGATGCCAGCAAATTAATAGAATGAATAAGTTTATTATTTTTTTTTATCATTTATTATTATGTTCAGCAGACACTGTTATTTTTAAAATTTTAAAATACAGTAATTTACTACTTTAATTGATGACCAATCAAACCAATTAGTTCTTTGTTCAATTTGATTTTTACAATATGGATGACATGTAAAAAAAATTTAATTTGAAGGGTAAATTGCATCAGGGTCTTGAGATCAAAAAAGTATTACAACTTAATTTTAATTTTTAAAAAACTTTTATTTCGATCCCTGTAATTGAAAAAGTGCTTTTATTTGATCTCAATTAAAATATAATTATTAAATTTTATCATTAAACTATAAGATTGACTTTTTTATTTTTAAAATATTATTATTTGTATTTTTTAATTTTAAAATGTTAGCATGAAAAAAATAAAAGATATAAGAAATTAAATTTTATTTTTATATTATTATTTAACTTTTTTATTTTAAAATTTTAAAATTTTAAATTTTTACAAAAGAGTTATAATGGAAGAATATAATAGTCTTTTAATTCTATAAAAAACTCTAAAAAAATAAAAAAAAACTTTAAAATAGAGATCAAAATTTAATTAAAATTTTAAAAAATCTAAATCTCATCTCTTTTACAAATTCAAGATCAAATTAAGATTTTTTAAGGCCTACTTGCCAATAAAGTTTAATTTTAATTAAGTAATTATTATTTTAATATATATGAGTATACAAAATAAAATTAATTTTTAATATTAAATTTTATGTGTAATATAATATATCTATTTATAATTAAATTAAATTACTTTTAACTTACCAAATGAATAAGCAGATTTTAAGGTACTGTTTGGCGTGATAATTAAAAATCAGGATTAAAATTGTATTAGTTTAAAAAATAATAATAATAATCAAAAATAATTTTTTAATTATTTTATATAAATTTTAATATAAAATATATTATTTTGTTTAACATATTTAATAATGTTTAATAAAAATATTAAGTTTATTTCACATTTTAAATTAAAATATTAGAATTGAGTATTTTAATGTAGGATGTGAAATAAGTTTATATTCTGTTGGAAATTATTAAGTATATAAAATAAAATAATATTTTTTTATATTAAAATTTATATAGAATGATTTTAAAAAATTTATTTATTATTATTATTATTATTATTATTTAAATTAATACTATTTGGTTCTTGATTTTAATCTTTACATTAAGTAAGGCCTAAATTGAAATCAATTTGCACCGACTCGGGGCAAAGTCAACCCAGATTCAATAACCATTAGCTGAATTATTTTAAATTAAATGAAATCGCAGATGATTTCGTAATGGAAAATTTGATATGAAAATCGTGTGAATTCATCTATTTTCTATTTAAGGCTTGGCTTCGTTTGGCAATAAGAAAAAAAGAAGAAAATTTTGTTAGAATTTTTAATTATTTTTGAGAGATATATATGATGTAAAATAAAGTAAGTTATGTTAAAAATTATGTAGGATGTAAAATAAAGTTGATTAATTTATTAAGAATCGTGTTGGATGTGAAATAAAGTAATTATTTAATATTAAAATTTGTGTGAAATGAGATATTAAATAATTTTAAATTTTTTTAAAAGTAAATTTAAAATTTTTATTATAACTAATTTTATTAAGCCATTAATTAAGTGGAATTTCGTTTCTCACTCTGCTCTCGAATCTTCTATGTAGTCCACGTGAAACCCTCGTTTCTCCAGCGCAGAAGCGCATTAAATCCCGTCGCCCTCCCTCTTTTAAACCCTAGTCTCACTTTTTAAGCGCAAAAGTGGGCGCTTTTCTTCGCCGGCCTTGCGGCATCTTCATCATTCTATTCATTCCTTCCTCCCCACACTTGCCATTCGTTCATAAATCAGGAGAATCGACGTCCTTTCTCCCTGTCTCATGGCGACGCCGCGTGCCTTCTTCGCCCTCCTCATCCTGGGGGCTTTGGCTCCATGGGCCGAGTCTAAAAAGACAATCGCTGAGGCGCCATCGCCATCGTCATCGACTTCGGCGGTCTGCACGTCGGCGCTGGTGAGCCTCTCTGGTTGCCTGCCGTACGTTCAGGAGGGAAGCACGGTGGCGAAGCCGGATTCGTCATGCTGCTCGCCTCTAAAGAAGGTTTTGAAGGAAGACGCCCCCTGTCTCTGCCAGGCGTTCAAATCTAGCTCTTCCTTCGGCGTCAGTCTCAACATAACGAAGGCCCTTTCTCTCCCCTCTGCTTGCGGCTTCAAGTCTGCACCTCTCTCCAATTGCAAGTGTTAGTAATCAGCATTCTCCTTTCACTCTCTATATACTAATTGCTCTTATGCCATAAGGGTTTCTTTAGAGTCTCTTGCTAACTGAAGTTCGATTCATTTGTTTCTGCAGTGACTGCTGCTGGTGCGCCTGTAGGAGCTCCTGGTATGTGTTATTGCTTATATTCTCTTAATAATGGTTGATTCAGCTAGTAAACTATAGGAATTTGTTGCGGAGAGAAATGGAAGTTCTTGAGAAGGCAGAAAATTCAATTATTATCAACAAATCGAAAAGAGGGAGAGAAAAATGGGATCTTGTGAGCCAAATTTCTTAATTTTTTTGTTCCTCCGCAGATCTAAACAACAATGTGCCATGCAGTCCAGAGTTATTGGACATTTCAGTGCGTTTTTCTTTCTGATTTCAGAAGATTATACTCTAATAACTTTAGGATTATCTCACAAACTGGTTAGTAATGGGCATATTGGTCCACGGACCCACTGCGCACATGGTGCTTCAAAGTAGTTTAATGCTGTAAACGGCCATGAACTTTATTTCTTGAAGAACGGATACTTTAAATTAAACGACAGTACCAGCAAATAACCAAAAAAAGGTTACAGCTTTTACTAGTACACAGCTTTTTTTTTTACATATTCAGTCCATACATTAGACTCAGGGTTTTGCGTTTTAGGCTCTGGCTCTGCTTTCTAGTGTCTGCTTGCTGGACACGGGTTTACCATAACAGGCTCAGGTGGCGCTGTTTCTTCCTTCTGCCGGCCTGCCTTGCTGGGTTACCTGCAGAATAGCTAAAGCTCTCTTATTTACATATTATCTTAAAATTAGTTCTAATTAATTACATATTAAATCCATTATATTACTGTCATTCTTTGTTTCAGCAATTATAGACATTGTTTTCTGACAAAAAGTGATAGTAACAATTAAAGTGTTCAAATGATTACTTCTGTATGAGATGTAAACATTAGCAATTGAGTTGTTAATGTGAAGGATCCTATATGAAATCCTTGATATAATGTCTCCTTCAGTTTGAGATTTTTGGCCCATTGTCTTCTCCCTCGCCTTAAAAATCATGCAATCACATTATTTTGAGACATACTCAATGCTTTTCATGTTATTTGCTTGCGCTCAGCTAAACCTTTACCATTTCCATATGGCAGCTCGAGCCCCCGGAGCAGCGCAGGCTGGCGGGCAGGTCACTCCTGCGTCGGCACCGTCGTCCAGCATCTTGCATGCACCGTCGTACTCTACTCTGTTTCTGATTGGTACGACGATGGTTGTGTTCTGTTTCATCCCTTAAGTGCTGTGATCTCGTCTCCTAATGCTGTATTGCACCCTTTGGCTGTTTGTAGTTTGCTGAATTAAGACTTTTTAGTCTCTTTGCTTTCTATGGAGTGTCCTTATCTTTCTATGGAGTGTGGAAATTCTTGCATTTTTCTTGAAATTAAGCAGTAAAATTACTTCTGGATTGGTATGTTTTTGGCCATCACTTATGAGCCTCATTGTCATTTCATTGAACTACTGACCTCAGTTAATTTGTTTAACCTTAGTTAATTTGTTCATTTTATTCCTCTAATTTTCATACATCAAGTTATTAACAACTATATTTTTGTTGAAATGCTTGTTTGTTTATAACTTTTATTAAAATTATAGAATATTCAAAAGTCGACGGTTAAAGGAATATTAGCTCCTGAATTTAATCCGAAGATCCAAAGTTTAAATCTTGGTTGAGCCTCAAAGCCCACATAGTTAAGTTAATATATATTATAGCCCTGTTTGGGAGCATTTTATTTCATATTTAATATAATTTATTTATTTATATTATATATATATTTTTTAAAATTTTTATAATTTTTTTTAATTATAGAATAAAAAGATAGTCAGGTTGATTTTTTTAGTTATTTTTTAAAAATATTTATAATATGAAATAAATTGAATTATATTAAAATTTATATTAAATGTAAAATAAAGTAATTGTTTAATATTAAAATTTAAATAAAATGTTATTTAAAATACATTTTAATTCTTTTTTAAAAATAACGTTATAATTTGGCCATGATTAATTTTAATTTTGTTGGCTTTGAATGCTAACAAGTTCCGAATTCTTACGAATGTTCAATGGCCCAGCCTGGTGTTGGCTGATCTAATTCGAAGTTTTCTTGGGCTTGGGCTTGGGCTTGGGCTTGGGCTTGGCCCATGTGTTGGACTCTTGTTGGGCTGCCCATTTGATCCCAGAACATAATTCCAGAATTAGGGCATGTCTATTAGTATTCTGGCTATAATAAATTCATGGAAAGGAAGAATGTTATGTAGCTTCGTAAAGTAGCTCCGAAGAGTTTTTAAGATTTTTGGATAATAATTTTGTTCATTTGACGATTAGATTGTTCATCGTAAGAAGTGTTTATTGTGAAAATTGTATTTACATCTCAACCGTTTATATGGCCTAAGGATCAAGTCTCTAGTCAATGCTCGATAGGTCAATAGTATGGTCAAAACAGTTAAAGGTTGGAGTCACAAGGAATTCATCAGAGTTATTTTGTGTGCTCGTGAATGGCGTCTTGTACTTGTCGAGTACGAGCACGGTGTACCCTCACACGAGTAGCAGGCATCTTATGCATACAAACAATAAGAAGATGAGTTCTATCTCATATGTTCAACTTAGCTTGTCCTCTACGCCACCATCTCACTGTGAAATCGTCACATATCCCTGCCAGAGAGATATACCTTTACATCTAAGAAGCTTCTACTATTATTGTGCTTAGTAGACTGAGTCTGAAATGAATACGTGGTAGAAGCCTACAAGCTCTCCAACCAGTCGACCATTTGATGCAGCGAGGGTCGCATATGTAATGGTAAGTGAAGGTTTCTAATGTATCAATGGACCTAAAATGTAATACTCAAAATAATAAATTTTACCATGCTCAATGGAACTAGATCTCGTAGTGCTTTAGATGTCAACTTGGGCTTTATAGTGTAAAGTAATGCTAATGATCTAACTAGATTTCGAACACAGTAAATAAGATTGAAGTTTCTAACATATGAATGGATTAGAAATTTGTTATTGTGGCCACTTGCACAGAGTCGTCTAATGAAGAAAAACAAGCATATGAATGGATTAGAAATATGTTATTGTGGCCACTTGCGTAGAGTCGTCTAATGGAAGAAAAACATTGTGCTTCACTCAAACTCAGAAATAATATCAACTCATCATCCTCCTCTCTCATCCAACATACCTTCCATTTATAAAGGAGAGGAAGAAGAGGTGGGGTCAGCTTCTCTCCCCTTGTTTTATATGTTGTGGGTGAGATCGACATGGCATGATTGTGATATGACCCTTCAATGCTGGCAATGCCTTTCTTTGTTGTTTTGCACTTGATTATTATCACAGAAAGAAAAACAGATATCCAATTGAAGTAGAGAACAACGGAATGACATTAGGGGAGGAAAAAGAAAGAGAAGAAGCTAGACAAACGAGAGGAAGATTTGTCTATTTCACAGTTCTTTTTCGATTTACAACTCAGATGTTATATTTATATAGGAAGATTTGCACTTGATATAGCAAGTGAATCGATCAGAACCAAAGGCCCAACCCTGTTCAATACAATTGCACCAATTGAAGGTGTATCAATTGCCTTCCCCCCAAAATCCTTGCCCTCAAGGATTGCATAAGAGCTCTTTCTTAAGTTCCTTGAGATTGCCTCATCCATACATACTGCTTCTTCCCTTGGGCCATCGAAATGAGCATATTTACTCAAACAGTCTACCACCACAAATATAGCAGTTTTACTTTGAGAAGACGGTAGCCCTTCTATGAAGTCCATAGAAATGTCAGACCACATAAGTATCGGAACACGTAAAGATTGAAGGAAACCTGAGGAAGCCATATTTTCAGACATTTCTTTGACAAACATCATAGCTGTGCACTATTGTCTCATAATTTTCCTGATTTCCCTCCAGTAAAACACTAATTTGATTCTTTCGGGCTGCAGTGATCCATGAATGGGCACCTAGTAAAACACTAATTTGATTCTTTCTGTGGCTGCAGTGATCCATGAATGGGCACCTGCAGCATCAGAATGCATTAGAGTAGCAATATGAACTCGCAGTTGCTCATCTTTGCCATCCACCAATCTTCCCTTTCTTCTCAATTGTTGATGGTTTCAACTATATTTTGATTCCAGTTTAAGGTTATCTTTCAGGTTCATGAGCAACTTTCTTAATTTTTCATCTTAA
This sequence comes from Apostasia shenzhenica, assembly GCA_002786265.1. Classification (NCBI taxonomy): domain Eukaryota; kingdom Viridiplantae; phylum Streptophyta; class Magnoliopsida; order Asparagales; family Orchidaceae; genus Apostasia; species Apostasia shenzhenica. Next base: position 642,178 of record KZ451948.1, on the reverse strand, counting down.
CTCCATGATTCTTTAACTCAATTGAAATTCTTGTGACCACGAAAAATAGCTGCAAGATCGAAAGGGACGGTATTCTGGATAAAGCATCAGCAACCACATTTTCTTTGCCCTTTTTATAATAAATTGTAAAGTAATAATCTACCAACTTCACTAGTCATTTTTATTGTGCCTCTGTTAATATTGAAAATAATTTTCTATAAGATAGGGCCTTTATTTTTGAACAGTTATAGTGATGACAAGCATCTCTTTCTCATAGGTAGGTAGTAATTTGTGCTTCCCTGATAGAGCCTTGCTGAAATAAGCAATGGGTCTTTCCATTTGCATCAGAATAGCTCATGTTCCTTCTTCGGATGCATGAGCTTCAATTACAAAATCTTTGAAAAAATCTGAGTGGACACCATTTTCTACTTAGATTTTGAAAAGCCTCCCTTGCCTCCTTGAGGAGAATAGTCAATGGTTTACTAATCTCCCCATACCCCTGCACAAACCTCCAATAATAATTGTGAAACCTAGAAAGCAGTGTAATTCCTTTAAATTTTTAGGCTCTAGCCACTACAACATTGATTTTATTTTCTCTAGCTCTGCTTTTACTCCTTTAGCTGATATCACATTCCCTAAGTAGCTGATTTAGTTGGCTTCAAACTCACATTTACATTCTTTCATATGCATGGAGCTGGCTAAAAGGACTTGAAACACTTTCTTTCAATGCAGTATGTGATCCTCCCGAGCCTTGCTATACACAAGGATGTCATAAAAAAAATACAAGCACAAATCGTTTGAGCTGATCTTTAAATACTTTATTCATGACACATTTAAATGCTGATGGGGTGTTGGACAAGTCAAATGTCATGACTAAAAATTCATAGTGGCCTTGGTGAGTTCTAAAAGCCATTTTAGCACATCTTCAAGCCTCGTCTGAACTTGCCAATATCCTGTCCTTAAATCAAGCTTGGAAAATCATTTGGCACCATATAATTCATCCAACAGCTCCTCTATCACTGGTATAGGGAATTTGTCCCTCACAGTTTTAGAGTTTAGCTCCAGATAATCCACACATAATTTTCATGTACCATCCTTTTTCTTTACTAGGATTACTTGTGAATAAAAAGTACTTGAACTCTCCCTGATTATTATCCTAATTAGTCTTCAATAACATCTGAATTTGTCGTTGACTGCTGGCTCATTCATCCCAAGTTGAATGTTGATCCTCCCTCTTTTTCCCAGCTTGCTGCACTTCTGGCTCATACTGCTACTCTAGTATTATCCAGAAGATGTGGACTTAATATTTTTGACCTAAACAACTTGGACTCAGTCTTAATCAGAACTTAACTAGAAAGTTATTTATACGAACTTTTCATTCTAAACTTCTTATGTCAAGAATGGCTAAGTAATGGGAATAGATCTAACCTTAACTTTAAAATTCCTTTCTAATATTCTTTCTTAGTTTGAAAATAGATCAACAAAAATCAAAGCCGACTAACAAGTACTAGAATTCTAAAGTGAGATCTAAAATGGTATCTACCCCAATGTATATGTAGTTAGAGAATAGCCTAGGCCGAAATTGGCTAATTAGTAGTCCAACGAGCTAGAAATATATAAGAAAAAGTGTAAAGCGCATGCTCATGTTTGCTCATGCCAGAAAGAGGGAGAGAAGGAGGGAGATCCAATTAATAATTATATCAAAAGTTAGTAATTCATGATATTATGCTTTAAACTCAAAAACTTAAATATAATTTGCTATTAAAAAAAAGTTCAAAGGCAATGCAATGTTTGCAAACAAGAATAAAGGCATGCTTTATAGAAAAATAATGTTCTATAATTGTATAAAAAGAAATGCCATAAAATTACTTTTTTATTTAGTAAATTGCTGTTAAATGATAGAACAGCTTGATAGAAATTATTATTTTTATTAAAATGATCATATAAATGATTTGTTTTAATTATATGTATAGTATTGACATATGATATATTTAAATATATTTATATATATATATATATATAGTGGTGAGCTAAGATTACAAATTAGGAGGTCAGAATATATTTTACAATAATATATTTTAAAATTATATTAAACTATAAGATAAATTACATTTAGGCTCATGAAGTTAGAGAGAAAATGCAAACTTGTCTTAATATTAAAATATTTTCAAGACGGACTCTCAAGTATAGTTTGCATTAGTATATTTGTTCTCAAATGTTACAGCCTTATTAAAATGAAGGTAAACAATTATTTACCCTTAGAAATTTTGCGCCATCCAATATAATGAGCTTATTTTAGATATTTTTTTAGCGAAATAAGCACAAGGAAAGAGCAATAGTCATTTTGATGAAATTGTAAATTTTTGGCAACAAAGATTTGAATGATTAGATAGTTCTTTTAAATACTCTTTTCATAAAGAAAAAAACTCAAACTTCAAAACAAAAATAAAAATATAATAAACTTTTTTTTGAAAACTTTTATAATAAACTCAAGTATAGTTTGCATTAGTATATTTGTTCTCAAATGTTATAGCCTTATTAAAATGAAGGTAAATAATTATTTACCCTTAGAAATTTTGAGCCATTCAAGATAATGAGTTTATTTTAGATATTTTTTTAGCGAAATAAGCACAAGGAAAGAGCAATAGTCATTCTGATGAAAAAATGGAAATATTGTCTTGTAAATTTTTGGCAACAAAGATTCGAATGATTAGATAGGTCTTTTAAACACTTTTTTCATAAAGAAAAAATTCGAACTTCAAAACAAAATTAAAAATATAATAAACTTTTTTTTGAAAACTTTTATAATAAACTCAAGTATAGTTTGCATTAGTATATTTGTTCTCAAATGTTACAGCCTTATTAAAATGAAGGTAAACAATTATTTACCTTTAGAAATTTTGCGCCATCTAAGATAATGAGCTTATTTTAGATATTTTTTTTACTAAAAAAAATCTTAAGTTAAAAGAATGAATTTGAGTTGTAATAGGAGTTCAAAAATTAAAATGTGAAAAATTATAAAAATTGTGAAGATTAAAGGAGAGGCATTTTTGTACATGGAGAAAGGTTTAATAATTATATTTATTTAATAGTGACAGTTTATGTCAATAGGGACGTTCACGAATGAAAATGAAACTGGGGGATAATATGCTTATACAAATTATATTTGAGGAACCTATAGAGTTTTCCAGCCCGTCTTACCCCAAAAGACGCCTCTATGATTTGAGATCACGTTATCTATTTATACAACTCAAGATCTTCCTCCCTTTTTGATGTGGGATGATTCATTCCTGTGCCCCTCTCACCACTCATTATTCGGCTTAGAAGCCTGCCAGGAGCTGCACTTTACTTTAGTGATTCATTTCTCTTAGGATATCACCCGACGATCACTCCCTGCCCTCTTCGGCCATGGGCGCCACATATGTATTTATACATATTATTTTTGAAAGACCTGTCTTATAAATTTTTTAAAGAGATAATTACCTATATGCCACACTATTTAGTTTTAGTTATGCGTTACTTATCCATTCTTAGTTAGTTATGCTATGCACACTCAAAACATTCACACACTTGAGTTAAAATTCAGTCAGAATCTATTTGAAAAAAATATTTTGTTAGTAAATTATTAAGATTATATTTTTACCCTTAATGGTATATTTTTTCTTTCTCAATGCCACACTAAAGCGCTGATTTGTCCTAAAATTAATTCACATCGCAGATGTCTCTTTTCCTTGCCACCACTTAAACATCAATATTTTAGGATTTTCACTCAAAATATATTTAAATATCCTTAAAATAATATGATGAACAGCTCAGATTTTTTGTAACCTAACTATAGTTAGATTATTAAAAAATTATAATTACTCATTATAATAGAAATAAGTTAAAGTGTGTGTATGTAAGATTTTATAATATTTTAACACTGAAGAGAAGTTAATAACTAATATGGTTGCCACAAAATTTCTCCAAATTTAGAAGTGAGGACCTACTTGAAAGCAGCACCTGATCTCAGGGACCCAGATGTAATTTACGGTATGCTTGGAGGGTGAGCTGGTTGGATGAGGCGAGCACGGAGATCCACTGATTGAAAGGTGTTGAAATCTTATTAGTTATTTTCATATCTTTTGGCTGTGCTTTGAGAATACGTTGATGACTACTTACTGATGAGGACTTTGAGCCGTTAAACTAATTAAACTATTTGATTTGATCCCATTTAATACAATTATTAGAACATTCTCTAATATTTCTAGTCGAATAATTCTCCTTGAACAGCCTTAGTCGAATAACTCTTCAAGGAGATATTACCAGATCATACCCTCCGTACTACTATGTGAACTCAGCATTTAAGACGGCATGTGGGTCCACAACTTAATCGTCATTTACAAGAATAAGTATCAGACGTGACAGATTGTATCTATTGTGTCCCCTCCTCTCCAGTCTCCAAGCTATAAATAAGAGAGAGGAGGAGAAGCTCTCTGATTCTTTCTCTCAAGAGATCATTCTCTCTTTTTCTTTTGTATTTATTTTCTTATTTGGTCTTCATTTAGAACCCATTTAGCTTTGTAAGAAAAGGGATTTGATTAATGGATTTAAATTGTCTAGATAGTGTCGTGATTTTTCCCTTGGATACTCGAATTTTTACTTAAAAATTATCGTTCTATTTTATTCTATTTTGACATACTTTTTTCATCAACAATGATAACAAAAACTATTAAATAAATATATATACACAGAACTAATACAATACTCTATTAATAATTTGTCATTAAAAATTTTAAATTAGAATTCTATTTAGTTGGACAATGAAAGTTTAAGAAATTTCGCGATTTTGTTTAAATATGTAAAATAAAGTGAATTAATTATATTAAAAATTATAATAGATATAAAATAAAGTGATATTTTTAGGTCTGTTTGTTTATAAGATTAAATTTAATATGGTTAAAATTAAATTTGGATAGAGATATTTTTTTATTAAAAATTGTGAATGATGTGAAGTAAAGTTAGTTATTATATTGGGATATGTGAGAGATATGATATAAATTAGTTATTATTTTATTAATGTGTGTAAGATGTGAAATAAAATTAATTTTTAATATTAAATTTTATGTGTGATGTGATATGCTTGATTAAATTATACAAGTTGGCACAACAGTCGAGTAAAGAAATAAATTATGATATTTAAAATTTATTTTTTCTTAGATCAAAAGATGAAATCTTCTTGAATATATAAAAAAATATTTATATTTTTTATTATAATATGAGTTCTCAAGAATTTTAATATAAAAAATATTATTTTATTTCATATACTCAATAATTTTTAATAAAAATATATACTTTATTTTATATCCTAAACTAAAATATTCGAATCGAGTATTTTAATTTAGTATGTAAAATAAAATTAATTTTTTTATTGAAAATTATTAAATATGTGAAGTAAAATAATATTTTTTATATTAAAATTTATGTAAAATAATTAAAAATTATTTATTATTATTATTATTATTTAAAATAGTATTATTTTGATCTTGATTTAATCTTGATTTAGTCTTCAAGCTATGACGAATATAAAAAATTCTGAGAACTCATATTATACTTACGATCGAAAGAGTCAGCAAAGTAGCTCGCCGTTACGGTTAGTTAATTGGCCAATTACCTGTCAATCTTAGCTAGCGGACAAATTACTGACAGCTCGACGACAGCTGTCGATCCCCTGTATTTATCCTCTCGTGCCGTTCGCAAATTTTAATTTTAATAAAATTAAAATTAAAATTGAACAAAAATATTTTTTTTATTAAAAATTACGTATATGATAAAATAAAATTAATTATTATCTTAAAATATATAAAATATATGATATAAATTAGTTATTATTTTAATATATAAAATAGAATGTAAAATAAAATTAATATTTTATTTTAAATTATGTAATATGATATAAAATATATTTAATTTTTAATATTAAATTTTATTGATAATGTGATACATTTATTTAAAATTAATTAGATTAATTTTAAATATGCTAAAATAATGGCCCATGTTCCCTTTTATCTCTTGCCCCCTCAATTTTTTTTTTTGATAAATTACATTAGGCTCCTAGAATCAATAAGATATTATAAAATAGTCTTAATTTTTAAAAAAGCTCAATTTTGATCTCAGATATTTTAAATTAAAAGAGCTGTAATTTGTTCCATTTTTTAAAATTTAATCTTTTTCATCGGTCTTTTTTAAAATATAAAATTTGACTTTTTTTTGATTAATTGAAATTATTTGTATATTTTAAAAACTATTATACCCTTTTATCTTCACTTTTTTAAAAAAAATTAATAAAAATTTAAAATCTAATTTATCTCATCTCTTACTTTTTTAGCTCTAAAATTTTAAATCTAAAAGTATTTCAAAACTATATCCTAATATTAAAAAAATTAATAAATAAGCATGATCATATGTCATAATAATAAAAAAATTAATAATTATATATTAATTGAAATCAAACAACAATATTTTTATAACATAAGAAGCCCAAATCAAGATTTTTAACAACTTAGAACTAATTTGTAATGCCTTTCTAATCTCATATGCTCAAATGCAATTTACCTTTTTTTTAAAATATCATGAATTTCTTAGGTTGGAATCCTATTTTATGCAAATCATTAATTTGAATTTCTTTCTAATAGACCGTCATGAATTAGACTTTTTTCTAACGAGTACGTGAGGTATACAGTGTTTTTATCTAGGTTTTTCTATTAAGTGAAAATCACGACTAAATTCATCAGCGAGCATAAAATAAGTATCAAATGTTAAAGCCCTGTTTAGCGCAAGAACAAAAATCAGGACAAAAAATAGTACTAGCTTAAAAAAAAATAATAATAATAATAAATACTTTTTTAAAAATATTCTACATAAATTCTAATATATAAAAAAAATATTATTTTACTTCATATACTTAATAATTTTTAATTAAAATATTAACTTTATTTCACATCCTATATCAAAATACTCGATTCAAATATTTTGGTCTAAGATGTGAAATAAGTAGATATTTTTATTGAAAATTATTAAATATATAAAATAAAATAATATTTTTTTATATTAAAATTTGTGTGAAATAATTAAAATTTTTATTTATTTATTATTATTATTATTTTAAATTAGTAACATTTTGGTCATAATTTTAGTCATCGCGCCAAACAGGGCCGGCCTATATATAAAACATTATCTACCTTAGGAATTCGTCGGAAAAAATTCAAATTCGTAAATTCTACTAAAAGAAGGACTCAATTTTAAAGACCCAGACAGCATTTATTTATTTATTTATTTATTCATTGAAATCAACTGATCATTAAACAACATTTAAAATTAATAATTATATTCATTAAAGGTTTGAAAAAATCCCATTAAGAACTGCTATATATATATTAAGGAACAAACTTAATTAACGAACAAAGAGTTCCCAGCTGAGCCGTCTTTAATTTTGCTTGCTCTTTAGAGCAAGAGAAACAATGGCTATTCGCCTCCCTCTTCTTCTCCTTATCGTTCTCTTCTCGTCCCTTGCAGTCATATCTCTTGCTGCACGACCCACTCCTGTCAACCGTTCGCCCGGTCCGGCTAAGGCCGTCAATCTCGGCGGTTGGCTCGTCACCGAGGGATGGATCAAGCCCAGCCTCTTCGACGGTATTCCCGTCAATAAAGATCTGCTGGTAGTTCTAGCTGCATCTTTTTTATTAGTAACCTTTTACAGCACTATATATACGATGAAAATTAACATATTATGGTTCAAATATAAAAGTATTGTTTATTTTTTATCTTAAAGAATTGCATAATTTAAGTACCTTCTCAAAAACTGTCGTCTTTTTTTTTATGTGAGACGATCTATTCATGAGCCCCTCTACCTAAATACTTGCCAGGTTGGGTGATTCCTATTCAATTATATGAGCATCACTCGACTATCGCTTCTCACCATATTAGTCCCCAGTGCTGTCACAGGCCCACCAGTTCCGTTCGGCTCATCTCTGAATTATATTATGTGAAATAAGTACTTACTAAGAGGTCACGCATTCCAATACTTCTTCATCTCAAGCACGTTTAACTATAGAGTTTTTCATCATTAATTTATTAGTCGCACGATTTTTCTTCAAAAGATATTTCTACCATTTGAGATCACGTTATCTACTTATATATTTTACGAATTACCTTTTTTTTAATGTGGGATAATTTATTCTTATATTTCTCTACCTAGAAGCCTGTCAAGAGCTGCTCCTTGCTCGGGAGATTCCGATTCAATCATACAACCATCACCGATAATCACTCTCCATCCCCTTTGGTCTTGGATCGCCACGAAAGACATTTTTTGAGGCATATGAGAAGCTACAAGATTTCAAACACGAGTGTCACCACTAAAATTTAAATTTAATAAATAAATAGATAATTTTAGTGGAAATATCATTGCCATCTAGAGGAGATTATCTAATTAGTAATTAATCAAACTTTTAATCAAAATTTTAGGATTAAGGAAAAAACAAACATTTTAATTTTTTTAAAATTTAATTTTCTGACACTCTTGTTGTTCAAACATTAAACGGATTAGTCAATAGGTAATATATTTATCAGAAATTAAAGAAATGATCATTATAGTTCTATGTTAAATAAATTTTAAAATTTAAATATTATCATTTCACATAAATTTATTTAAATATTATGTTTTCATACTATGATTAAATTCTATAAGTACTTAAATGAAATATTCTATTATTTAGATAAAATAATACTAAATATGACATATAAAGAAAATTTATGCGAAAGATATCATATTTAAATTTTGTTGATAAAATGTGTAATTTTTCTAAATTGAATATTCTGTATGTAAATCTTTCAATTTAGTTTAGACATAAATTAAGAGCTTAATTAAGGTTTTAGGGAATACATGTTTGTCTGAAAGTCGTATTATAAGATTTTTTTTAATTTTTTTTTGATAAACTGTTATAAGATTTTTTTATGTCATTTGATCTACGTATGATTTAATTCTTTTCACACAATCTCTTTGTCGTTTTAGGATGGCACCCAAATTCAGCTTAAGTCGGTGACACAGAATAGTTTTCTCAGTGCTGATAACGGCGGCGGCTCCGCAATTGTCGCAAACCGGCCGTCGGCATCTGTCTGGGAAACATTCAAAGTACGTACTGATGTTTTTTTTTTCTTACGCCTATACATCAATCGATAACATTTTGATTGGTTTATTGTTAACGCTTTTTAGTTGTGGAGGATCACCGAAACGAGCTTCCAACTTAGGGTGTTTAACTGGCAGTTCATTGGGATCGACAACCAAGCCAACCTAGTGGCTGTGGCAACCACTTCGGATGACTCGGATTCATCCCACACATTTGAGATCGTTAGGAACGATGGTGATCCCAATCGGATTCGTGTTAAGGCACCGAATGGATCTTTTTTGCAGGTACTTCGCGATGCACTTTATACTGTGCGAGTGACTGATTCATTTGTCGTGAATTAATTGTTAATTATAACTGATTGTTAGGTCAAAAGTGATGCTTCTGTGACGGCAAATTATCCGGATAAAACTACGTGGGGAGACGATGATCCGTCGGTGTTCGTGTTGACGACGGCGGGGCAACTGCAGGGAGAGTTTCAGGTCACCAATGGCTATGGATCAACTGATGCTTCCTCTGTCATGACGGTGAGAAGATGAAGTTATGAGTAGTCAATAATCATATGATTAAAATTCTGTTAGCTTAAATGGCTGAGAGGGTGGGTGCAGGAACACTGGAACAACTTCATTGTAGAAGATGACTTCAAGTTCTTATCTGAGAACGGGCTGACTGCAGTGAGGATTCCTGTTGGATGGTGGATACGATTTGATGAAAACCCACCTCACCCATTTGTTGGTGGATCTTTGAAGGCTTTAGATAATGCCTTCTCATGGGCAGAGTAAGCAATCTTCATATATAATTCCTCATTTCAAAATTTATTAAAACAAAAAGCAATAATAGATAATGAGACAATGAAAGTGAGACGATAACAAATTTACGTAAAATCACAAGAAGAAATTATGAGTAAAGGAAGAGATTATGTAATGCCCGCGGCCAAAGAAGGAAAGAAGTGATCTCCGGATGATATTCTAAGAGAAAGGAATCGTTAAGGCAAAGTGTGAATAATGAGTGGTGAAAATGGTACAAAAATGAATCGTTTCACATCGAAAAGAGATGGAGATCTTGAGCTGTATAAAGTAGATAACGTGATCTCAAATAGCAGAGACACTTTTTGGGGTAAAAACGTAAGGCTAATGATGAAAAACTCAGTAGTTTAGCGTATTTGAAATGGAGTAATATCGGGATGGGTGATCTCCTGGGAGTACTCAATTCAGAATGCTACAGATTACATTGCCAAAGATGATGTTAAAATGTGATTTGAATAATAATTAAATAATCCTAATTATAAGGATTATTTGTTAAGCTGTTGAGATTTTTATGGAAATCAGATACAGAATTTGTTATAAGCTACCATTATAAATACGGATGATCAGGTAAGCTGAAAAAATTGGAGAGAGAGAAACAGAGAAGAAGGGGGATTAATTTCTCTTGGATCTTCTTCATCGGCTACGGAGGTGATTTCGTAGGAATCTGGAGTCAATCATCTGAGGCTCAAGGAGCAATTGGATTGTCTAATCTGGAAGAAGAAAAGATTCAATTTCTGTATTCCGTTTGAGATCGAGAACCCGGTGATTGGTGTAAGGTTCTCTTTCTATTTGATTTTCAACATAATAAAGTCTCTCTCTGCTCTCCCCGTGGATGTAGGAGGAATACTTCTGAACCACGTAAATCTGGTGTTCTTGTGGTTGCTTCGTTCTTTTATTATCATTATTTCTCATACTTATCTGGCACGATTTATCTAACTACACGTCCGGTGATCCGAATTTTCCGCTGCGTATTATTTCACAACAAGATGAGCACCGAAGAGCGATTTTTTTAGCAACAGTTATAAGAACTAAATGATATATATATAGCACGCTCTAAAACAAAGTATTATATATATGCAATGCATAATAATCTCTAGGCCCAAAATGAACATCAAATGGGCTTTCAAGTTATCATACTCTTAACATTTATAATTTCAAAGCAAACACATTGTTAAGTAATCTCGCTTTACTCTTCATATCTATGTGCATTGAAAGCAGAAAGTACGATGTGAAGGTGATCTTAGATCTGCACGCAGCACCTGGCTCGCAGAACGGATGGGAGCATAGTGGGACGAGGGATGGCCTGCTATCCTGGGGCCAAACCGATGACACCATCAATGAATCAATTGCAGCCATTGATTTCCTCGCTTCAAGGTATCATGAACTAACTATGAGCTCATTCTTGATGCAGCATTTGGAGAAGTACTACTGGATATTGAATAGGCCTTCATTAACTTCACATGCTGCAGATATTCAAAAAGATCCGGCCTTTATGCAGTTGAGCTGATCAACGAGCCACTGGCGCCTGGAGTGACACTAAACAGCCTAGAAAAATACTACAAAGCCGGCTACAATGCAGTGAGAAAGTACACCAATGCCCACGTGATCATGTCGAATCGCTTATCGATCGGTGATCCCACAGAGCTCGTCCAGTTTGCTAGCGGCTTCTCTGGCTCCGTCATCGACGTGCACTACTACAACTTGTTCTCTGACGTGTTTGAGGGCATGTCGGTGCAGCAGAACATCGACTTCGTGAAAAATGACCGGTCTACCACTCTTGGATCTCTTACGGTAGCCAACGGGCCTCTCATCTTCATCGGTGCGTATCGAATAATTATTATATCATCTGAAAAGCCGCGTACATTTTCTAATAAAACATGTGTTTGTGCAGGGGAATGGACGGATGAGTGGGATGTTAGCGACGCGACGGAGGAGGATTACAAGCGGTTTGGGGAGGCACAGCTGGACGTCTATGGGAGGGCGACCTTCGGGTGGTGCTATTGGACTTTGAAGAATGTTGACGATCACTGGAGCCTGGAATGGATGATAAAAAATGGATACATTAATGTGTAAATTAATGATGGTAGGCTTCATACCAAGCACGAGGGTTTACTTCCTTCATGTGGTGATCATTCTCTGTGCACTGTTATTTCTGTATCAATGAATAGTTAATGAAGAACTATTAGACAGAAATTTTGATTGATCTCTCATAAATCATAATATGACAATACCTCAACTTCATCCTAGTCACAGTATGCACCATTTATTGAAGGCCTAGATGATTATTGGTACTCCAATTAGCTTAGTTCCTATCATCATTATAACAATTACTATCAAGACTTATCAATTTTTGAGTATCACTATAAATCAAGCTTTTCATAGGCAGAGACGACAGACCATGTGTTAAAAGATTGTGCATTTTTCGCTACTGTCTGGGCATCCGTTGGGTTGCCCATCGAGCTAGTCGGAACCCGCTTCAGCTCAGCGAAGGACTGGATTAACATTTTACTGTGCGGCCCAAGTAAGCCCAAATTTGAATTAAGTGCTATCACTCTATGGACCATTTGGAATGAAAGAAATAACAGGCTTAAGGGGGGCAAAGGCAAATCACCAGAGAAAATAAGTTTTTTCGCCACCAACTATCTCGTAGAGATGGAAGCAACCCGGGAGTCAAATAATACCACTACAAATGAGTTTCAAAAGGTCTGGACTCATCCTAAACATCCAACCATTAAACTAAATGTTCATGCGGCAGTAGACGATAAAAGAGGAAGGTTGGGGGTTGGAGTGGTCTCTAGGACCTCCACGGGAGAAGTGATTGCATGCCTTTCAAGTAACATTCATGGGTCTCTTGAGCCAATACTCGCAGAATGTTTGGCGGTCGAGCAAGCATTTGTTTTAGCCGAGAAGATCAAAGCAAGGAATATTTGGATAGAGGGTGACTCCTTGGAAGCTATTAAGCTAATTCAGGATACTGGGGAGGACCTTTCCATCATTCGCCCTCATCTAAAGGCAATAAAGGATCGCATGAAGTTGTTGAGTAATAGTATTATCACTCACATCCGACGGGAGGGTAATAGAGTAGCACACACCTTAGCCTGATACGCACGTCATATAGAGGCTCAGAAAGTGTGGTTTAAGGAAGCTTCGTGTTTTATTCAAGCCGTTATTAGAGAAGAAATGCTCATGTGAAAGATGGACTCTCAGTGTAATTCTGTTTTGCCTTAAGTTTGTTGCACCCTAAAAGGATTTTTATCAAAAAAAATAAATAAATTTTTGAGTATCACGGTTGTTACAGTTCTCATCGAAGATTATTTTTTGTGGTTTCTTATCCTTAACAAAAAGAGCCAATATTTATTTTCAAAAAAAAGAGCCAACATTTGCAAAAAAATAAAAATAGCCATCTCTATCTTCTTGACCATATTGAAAAACACCTTCTTCGATAAACATTTTCAATTTATTGTTCGCCTTCTATTATCACTTTCTAGACGATGACTTATTACCAGTATAACTTTGCTCAAGAAATTCAATTTAGTGATTCATCTTATCAAAAAAAAAAAAACAAAATCATTAAACTTGATTGTTTTCTTTTGTGACATGTATCTTTTTAAATGTTATATCGTTAAACGATCGAGTTGAAGGATATTGAGATAGTAGGCGTACTTTCTTAGCATTTCATGTCTATATTATTTCACATAAGTTTTTTTAATAAATTTATCAATCTTTTTATTTAAGTCAATTTTTTTTACATATTTATAATAATTATTATTATAGGCTAGGTGAGAGAAAATGAAATGATGGATATTATAATAGTAATTATAAACAAAAAAATAATTTTTTAAAATATATATAAACTTATATAAAATAAAAAGCCTACCTCAAAATAATCAAATATATTAACGTAGATGCAACCGTTCGCCAAAATCTTAACCAGATTGGAATTAGAATAGTTATTCGTGATCACCTTAGTGTTGTCCTCTCTGCGGCATCCATGAAACTCCATAGTTTGTTTTCCCCTATCTTGCTGAATGCCTTGCAATGAAAGCCGGCATGCAGTTAATTATAGCAAAAGGCTACCAAAGATGGATTGCAGAATCTGATTCTTCCAATGTGATCAGTTCCATCATTCACCCTCAACCTCTTGCTGTCGAAGCGCATATTATCCAAGAAATTCATGATGATATTGGTAAAATTTAAGTCAGCTCACCCTCAACCTCTTGCTGTCGAAGCGCATATTATCCAAGAAATTCGTGATGATATTGGTAAAATTTAAGTCAGCTCAGTAAATCACTGTCCTCGAACTGCGAATACTATTGCTCATCAACTTGCTTCGCATGCTATATATCAATTTAACTCATGATGTAATATGGAATGATTCTCTTCCTCTTTTTATACATCAATCTATCTGTAACGATCTCTCTACTTGGAGAAATTTTATTAAATGAAATTTCTCCCTTTCTTATCAAAAAAATAATCAAATATGTTTACGTATTATTATCAATTATTCTAATTTTATGTTACTTTTTATAAAAAAAAAAAATTATGTTACTAATAATGAAGATCCCTTGCGTTGAGTCTCAACTACGGAGCTACATTGTCGTATTATTCGTCATATATTTATGTTCATTATTGCAAACAGTTTATTCTCTGAGCATCCATAATAAATTTATCAATTAAAAAAATAATTACGCTTAAAACACTGGACAACTCTCACAAAAATAACAAATTTATCAATTATTGAGGACCTCTAGACGGCGCCGGCTCGCGCGTGCGCAGAATCGGGAGGAGAGAGACAGGGGCAAGGGGTAAAATTATAATTTTAAAAAAATTTAATAATAAAAAAATAAAAAGAACTCATTTGATAATTTATTAAAACTCAGAACTCCGATGTTATAATTTTGAAAATGTGAATCTGTGCGTTATTAAGCGTTAAACTCAAAAATCTGAATGTAATTTACCCAAAATAATAATAATAATAATAATATTACGGTGGACTGCTGTCTCCATTTCGCTCAAATTAGCCAATTCTAGTTAATAAATTTAATGAAATTACATAACTTCTTGAAATAAATTAATATTAATTTTTTATTTTTGTTTGTTTTAGCGAAATTAATTAACTTCGGCTACTAGCTTATTCCACCTATTTTATATTAAAATATTGAGCCATTTAGACCTCATTTGGTTCGAGAATTGAATTTTAAATAAGTAAAAAAATATTTTATTTTATAGATTTTATAGTCAAAAAATTTAGTTTAACATTAAAATGTATGTAAAAAGTAAAATAAAATTAATTTTTACTGTCAAAAATTTATATGAGGCTAAAAAAACTCAAAATAAATGAGCCCTTGATATTATGAGATTATTCTATTCTTTTATGGGTTTATGCTTACTAGGATAATTAGATTAACCTTCCATTTCATTTGGTTAATCAGTGTAGTGGAAAAATGAATGAAGAAGTATGAAATTGATGCATAAAATATTAGTTATTGAAGGTTCTTCGTTAAACAAATTGTTTTGATGAAAGTTCTTTATTAAATTTATCGACAATAGTATTTGCATATCATTTCAAATGTTGTGAAATAATACGCAGCGGAAAATTCGGATCGCCACGTATAGTTAGTCAAATAAATCGTGCCAGATAAGTATGAGAAATAATGATAATAAAAAATGAAGCAACCACAAGAAAACCAAATTTACGTGGTTCGGAGGTATTTCTCCTACATTCACGGGAAGAGCAGAGAGAGACTTTATTATGTAGAAAATCAGATAGAAATAAAACCTTACACCAATCACCTGGTTTTTGATCTCAGACGGGATACAGAAATTAGATCTTTTCTTGTTTCAGATTAGACAATCCAATCGCTCATTGAGCCTCAGATGATTGCCTTCAGATTCCTACGAAATCACCTCCGTAGCCGATGAAGAAGTCCAAGAGAATCACTGTTGAAAATACCCAAGTGAATCACCTATCAACGTTTCCCAAGTGAATCACGTTCACCATAAATCCTGATAATCCCATTTTTTCTCTATTTCTCTCTCTCTCTCTAATTTTTTCAGCTTATCTGATTCTCGTATTTATAATGGTAGCTTATAACAAATTTTGTATCTGATTTTCATAAAAATCTCAACAGCTTAATAAATAATCCTTATAATTAGGATTATTTAATTATTATTCAAATCACATTTTAACATTCAGAATCATCCGCATAGTGCATAATTGACCGATGTTGCTCCATATTTTTTTTACATACGGTTAAGCTCATAGTTATTCTATCGACTATCATAGAAGCCCTCCAACTTCTGCTAACGTGAGTAGAAATAAGCTTCGAAAGACACGAGTAATTGAAGTGAATGGCAGTATCATATCAACCGCTCTCTCTAGTGTGATCGATAATATCTAGACGGCCTTGTTGAAAATATCGTTCTAAGCTTTCAATTTTTGATTTCATAATTAAAACTAAAATTACTCCGTTGACTTCAAGTACCCTTTCCTTCATGTTTGACTTTTGCTTCCTCTATGACAAGCGTAGCTACAGGATTATCAAACTAGGAAAATGTTCATAAAAATAAATTATGTTATTAAATCGATTATTATATAAGGCCGCCATGAACACGTCTAAACCGAAGTAAATCATGGGTAGTAACCTCCACCTTCTGCTCTGCATTCTCTTCTCGTCCCTCGCACCCATCTCGCAAGCTGCAAGAGCCACTCCTACTTGCCCTTCAGGCGTCCCCGTCAAGGCCGCCAATCTCGGCGGTTGGCTCGTCGTGGAGGGCTGGATCAAGCCAAGCCTCTTCGAAGGAATTCCCGTCAACAGAGATCTATTAGTAAAACTAGCAGTAATCTCTCTTTTTTATCAAGAACGAATAAGTATGATTAAATCTGTCCTGTTTTTTCTTCGTATTCAGGATGGCACTAAGATTCAGCTCAAGTCAATAACCCAGAATAGTTTTCTCTGTGCTGAAAATGGCGGCGGTTCTATTATCGTTGCAAACCGTCCATCGGCATCTATTTGGGAAACATTTAATGTATGTCTAGCCGCTGCATCTACCTCTAATGAGGTTGGTTCTGATCAGTGTAAACACATGCATTTCAGTTGTGGAGGACCACAGAGAAGACATTCCAATTCAGGGTGTTCAATTGGCAGTTCATTGGGCTCGATAGCCAGGCCAATGTGGTAGCCGTGGCGACGTCTTCCGACGACTCTGATTCGTCACACACGTTTGAAATCGTCAGGAAAGACGACGATCCTAGCCGGATACGCATCAGAGCACCCAATGGATCTTTCTTGCAGGTGTTTTAGCTAATTAATGGATCGATATAAAATAGATTTAACTCCTTCTACTCATTAGTTACAACGTGTATGATCGTGATTCCTTGTGGGAGAATTTTACTACAGGCTAGGAATAATGCATCTGTGACGGCCGATCACCCAGAGAATACTGACTGGGGAGACGATGATCCCTCGGTGTTTGCACTGACAATGGTAGATCAACTGCAAGGGGAGTTTCAGGTCACCAATGGCTATGGGACTGCTAATGCTTCCTCTGTTATGAAGGTGAGATGGTGAACTTCTATGCAAAATTGTCAGTTTTTATATGATTTTTGTTCACTTAAATGCCTGAGAGAGTGGGTGTAGGAACACTGGAACAGCTTCATTGTAGAAGATGACTTCAAGTTCTTATCTGAGAACGGGCTGACTGCAGTGAGGATTCCTGTTGGATGGTGGATACGATTTGACGAAAACCCACCTCACCCATTTGTTGGTGGATCTTTGAAGGCTTTAGATAATGCCTTCTCATGGGCAGAGTAAGTAAATCTCCATGTAAAGTTTCCATTTTTCGAGCTTAATTTGTACGTTTGAAGCAATATGTAAGGTATAGATTGTAATCAAAACAGGAAGTACAATGTGAAGGTGATCTTAGATCTCCACGCAGCACCCGGCTCGCAGAATGGCTGGGATCACAGCGGGACGAGGGATGGGCTGCAGTCATGGGGCCAAACTGACGACACCATTGTTCAATCAGTTGCAACTATTGATTTTCTTGCGTCGAGGTTTGTTGAATTGATTGCTAGTTTTTATTTTGCATAATGATAAGTGTGTTGTGAAATAATACGTAGTGGAAAATTCGGATCGCCGGACGTGTAGTTAGTCAAATAAATCGTGCCAAGTATGAGAAATAATGATAATAAAAGAACGAAGCAATCACAAGAATACCAAATTTATGTGGTTCGGAGGTATTCCTCCTACATCCACGGGGAGAGCAGAGAGAGACTTTATTATGTAGAAAATCATATAGAAAAAGAACCTTACACCAATCACCTGGTTCTCGATCTCAGACGAAATACAGAAATTGGATCTTTTCTTCTTTCAGATTAGACAATCCAATCGCTCCTTGAGCCTCAGATGATTGCCTCCAGATTCCTACGAAATCACCTCCATAGCCGACGAAGAAGATCCAAGAGACATCACTGTTGAAAATACCCAAGTGAATCACCTATTCACGTTTCCCAAAAAGAAGCTTGAAAACTTGCAGCCTTCCACCAGAAATCTTGATAATCCCAATTTTTTTCTATTTCTCTCTCTCTCTCTCCAATTTTTCAGCCTACCTGATTATCCTATATTTATAATTTTAGCTTATAATAAATCGTATATCTAATTTTCATAAAAATCTCAATAACTTAATAAATAATCCTTATAATTAGGATTATTTAATTATTATTCAAATCACATTTTAACAGTGTCAAAATGGCATTTATATATCAATCTCTCCTGTTATAGGTATGCAAACAGATCCGGTCTTTATGCAGTAGAGCTGATCAACGAGCCGCTAGCACCCGGAGTAACGCTGGACTGCCTGCAGAACTACTACCAGGCCGGCTACAATGCAGTGAGGACGCACTCCAATGTGCACGTGATCATGTCAAACCGCTTGAAAATTAGCAATCCCTTGGAGCTCATCCTGTTCGCCAGCGGCTTCTCTGGATCTGTCATCGACGTGCACTTCTACAACTTCGGCCCCCAGTTTGTGGGTTTGTCTGTGCAGCAAACGATCAACTACATCGAGAACAACCGTTCTACTACTCTCGGTTCTCTAACAGTTGCCAATGGGCCTCTCATCTTCATTGGTACATACCCCATTGATCTTCTTGTTTGAATGATTCATGTTTTGATTGAGCTCGTTAATTATTTACAATGCTTTTTGTTTTAGGGGAATGGGCAGATGACTGGTATGAGAGCTATACTTATAGAAATGGAACGAAGGAGGATTACCAGACGGTTGGGCAAGTGCAGTTGGATGTCTTCGGGAGGGCGACGTTTGGGTGGAGTTATTGGTCTCTTAAGAATGCAGCACCTTATTATAGCCTCGAATGGATGATCCAAAATGGATACATTAAGGTGTAAATTGTTAAAATGTGATTTGAATAATAATTAAATAATCCTAATTATAAGAATTATTTTTTAAGCTGTTGAGGTTTTTATGAAAATCAAATACAGGATTTGTTATAAGCTACCATTATAAATACAGGATGATCAGGTAAGCTGAAAAAATTGGAGGGAGAGAGAAATAGAAAAAAAAACTGGGATTATCAAGATTTCTGGTGGAAGGCTTGATTTCTATTGGATCTTCTTCGTCGGCTATGGAGGTGATTTCGTAGGAATCTGGAGGCAATCATCTGAGGCTCAATGAGCGATTGGATTGTATAATCTGAAAGAAAAAAAGATCCAATTTCTGTATCCCGTTTGAGATAGAGAACCAAGTGATTGGTGTAAGGTTCTCTTTCTATCTGATTTTCTACATAATAAGGTCTCTCTCTGCTCCCCCCGTGGATGTAGGAAGAATACCTCGGAACCACGTAAATCTGATGTTATTGTGGTTATTTCATTCTTTTATTATCATTGTTTTTCATACTTATCTGGCACGATTTATTTGACTAACTACACGTCCGGCGATCCGAATTTTCCGCTGCGTATTATTTCACAACAGTAAACTATATTGGCATAAGAAGTTTCTTTTGGTTAACTGAAGCCCCAACCTGTGTTGCTTATCTATATGAGTGGAGAATTGAAAGCCATGTTACATTTTGAACAATATCTCTTTTGCTTTAATTGCCATTAGTTTAATCGACAGTGTAACGTTTAGGCTATCAATGGCTTGGGGTTTGTCCCAATTTCTGCAAGTTCATGGTTGTTTGCCTTGTGATCGTTTGGCAAGTCCATTTAGTTCGGCTTAAAAAACTTGCTGAATTCGCCTCTAGTCCATTTAGAGCTCCCGATTCAACCTCCTTTCGTTCCTCTATTTCTTCTGTTAAGGGAGATTAGACGCTCAAAATGAAAGTGTTCACAACGCATACCGAAAAAACTAGTGAAGATTTCTTCAAGTTCTTTTTCATGTTCTTTTCTTTTTGAAAATTCTAGGGAGATAATACCGCTAAAACAGTCCTTCTGTGTTGTGTAGTACATTGGCTTACTATTTTCTTTGTTCAAAGGGTGGCTCCTGACTGTTCCCTGTTCAGTTGAACAAGAAGTGGTGGTAGCGTGAATAGACTTGTTCTATATAACGAAGAAGATCTAAGAAAAACCACTGCTGAAAAATACCCAAGTGAATCACTTATTCACGTTTTTTAAGAAGAAACTTGAGAACTTGCAGTCTTGAACCAGAAATCCTGATAATCCCTTATTGCAGTTTACATAATTATTTCATGTTTATAATGATAACATATAATAAATCTTATATCTGATTTTCATAAAAAAAACTCAATAGCCTAACAAGTAATCTTTACAATTAGAATTAATTAAATTAATTTTTATCTCATAATAAATTATTAAATTAGAATAAGAATTAGATAATTTAATAGGCTAAGCACATTTTAGTTTATTCAAATCACATTTTAACACGCCATAATTGTATCGACCTGATTGAATACTGAGTGAAGAAATTGTGCTCAACTTTTTCATCACTCATACAAACTTCAAAGGGATAACGTTTGCTTGATGTTATGATTTTCAGCAGCAATATTCTCGTTTCCCCCACACGGGGCGACGACCAATCCTCAATTATCAATTATAGGCATCCCTTCACATTGTAATCAATTTAATAAGGGTGTTAATATGGATCGAAGATCGAAAATTGATTGAAAGTTGAATTGATTTTAGATCAAATCAAAATTGAGTCAATCTAAATGAATCAAAAGTTCGCCTCGGTAATGATTTCGAGCCGATCTCGAGTTGGTGTAGGCTCGGCTCGATCCGGCTCAAGATCAACTCAAATTAAAATACATATTATATTTATAATATATATTAAATATTATATATGTTATAATATATACATTATAAATCGAGCCAATTTCGAGCTTAATCGAGCCAAGCCTACCCGGCTCAAGGTCAGCTCGAGAAAAAAAATTAAGATTTTATTTTTTCGAGCAGCTCGAAAATGACTCAAAATCGTCTCGAAGTCGAACCCAATTGACTTCGAGCTGATTTCGAGGCAATCAAAATGCGATCGATCTGATTTCAAGTCAGTATTCTCGGCTTGAATTTGAATCGGTAACAACCCTACAGTTTAACAACCCTATAGTTTAACAACTCCTCAAAGAGGACCGCCTTCTATAGGTGTACTATAGACGATAGTTCGCTTTGGAGAACCGCCGTCTATAGTCTAAAACAATGACGGTTGACCATATCAACCGCCGTTTAAAGTTTTCTTTTATGGTGGTTCCAGCCGCCGTCAAATCCCTGTTAACTATTACGGCGTTTGAATACGCGGCGGTTATGTTAATGTTTAAAGGCGGTTTTTAACCGCTGTAAAACAGCTTTCTTCTACTAGTGTTACCTACCTAGAGAAGGTAGATTAGCACAAATAAAGTTAATGATGAGTATGATACTGCAAATAAAAATGACCAATATTTTTTCTTTTGATATTTATGTGTGATACAAATTATAGTTACTTTTTATTTCATAATGTGTTCAAAAGTTTAAATTTGAAATTTATATAAGATGTAATGCTAAATTTACGATGTTTCATGCAGATTATTACAATTATATCAAATTTTCATTCTGATAGAGAAAAATAGCGAACATTGGCCGATAACACGTGCTTAAAACATGTTAAAATATGATTTGAATAATAATTAAATAATCTTAATTATAAGAATTATTTGTTAAGCTGTTGAGATTTTTGTGGAAATCAGATACAGGATTTGTTATAAGCTACCATATAAATACAGGATGATCAGGTAAGCTGAAAAAATTAGAGGGAGAGAGAAAAACAGAGAAGAAGGGGGATTAATTTCTCTTGGATTTTCTTCGTCGACTACGGAGGTGATTTCGTAGGAATCTGGAGGCAATCATATGAGGCTCAAGGAGCAATTGGATTGTCTAATTTAAAAGAAGAAAAGATCCAATTTTTGTATCCCGTCTGAGATCGAGAACCAGGTGATTGGTGTAAGGTTCTCTTTCTATCTGATTTTCTACATAATAAAGTCTCTCTCTGCTCTCCCCGTGGATATAGGAGGAATACCTCCGAACCACGTAAATCTGGTGTTCTTGTGGTTGCTTCGTTCTTTTATTATCATTATTTCTCATACTTATCTGGCACGATTTATTTGACTAACTACACGTCCGTCCGGCGATCCGAATTTTCCGCTGCGTATTATTTCACAACAAAAACATACTTATAAGATTTGTCACAGACTAAAAGAATCCCTGAAAGTGTGATTATAGTTTAATGTATCCATTTTTGATCATCCATTCTAGGCTCCAGTGCTCCTCAACATTCTTTAGAGCAGCGTAAGACCATCCGAAGGTCCCCCTCCCGTAAACATCCATCTGCGCTTGCCCAAATCTCTTGTAATCCTCCTTCGTTGCGTTGCTTACATACCACTCACTCGCCCACTCCCCTGCTCACAAAAACATGTCATTTGAGTTGAGCAATCGATAATATATATAGTAGTTTAGTTAGAGAAATAATCATTCAAAAATGGGTAGGGTACTGTACCAACAAAAATGAGAGGACCGTTGGGAACCATAAGAGATTTAAGAGTAGCAGAACGGTACTTCTCCACGTAGTTGATGTTCTGCTGCACCGACATGTCCTCAAACATGGGAATGAAGAGGTTGTAGTAATGCACGTCGATGACGGAGCCGGAGAAGCCGCTAGCAAACTGGATGAGCTCCTTCTGATCCCTGTCCCTGATCCCCAACCGGTTCGACATGATCACATAGACGTTCGTGTGCTTCCTGACGGCGTCGTAGCCGGCCTTGTAGAATTTTTTCAGGCTGTCTAGTGTCACTCCGGGCGCCAGTGGCTCATTGATCAACTCCACAGCATAGAGGCCAGATCTGTTTGCATACCTGCAAGAGAGAAAATTAAGGAATAGTACTTAAATTTAACAACAATCCTTGATCTTTCAGAGCTTTTGTCAAATTTCATTGGTAATTCATCACCTTGAGGCTAAGAACTCAATAACCGCGACTGATTCGTCAATGGTTTCATTAGTTCGGCCCCATGACTGCAGTCCATCCCTCGTCCCGCTATGATCCCAAACATTCTGTGCGCCAGGTGCTGCATGAAGATCTATAATCACCTTCAAATTGTGCTTCCTGCTTTCGGCACACATAATTAAGAAGAAAGAAAGGTTAGCATTGAAACAGGGGAACAGTAGCTATTGCTTACTCTGCCCAAGAGAAAGCATTGTCCAACGCCATCAAAGATCCACCAACAAAAGGGTGGGGTGGGTTTGGGTCCAGTCGTATCCACCACCCAACTGGAATCCTCACTGCATTCACACCGTTCTCAGATAAGAACTTGAAGTCATCCTCAACAATGAAGCTGTCCCAGTGTTCCTGCAGGTGTCCTTTTAGGCTGCTAAGCAGACGAAAATCATGAAAATTGACTAATTCGAATGGGAAAATCCATCGTCTCACCTTCATTACAGAGGAAGCGTTAGCAGGCCCATAGCCATTGGTGATTTGAAACTCCCCTTGCAGCTGTATCACCGTTGACAAGATGAACACCGACGGGTCATCGTCTCTCCATGTAGTGCTGCTCGGATAATCCGCCGTCACGGAGGCATCACTCTTGGCCTATTATGATCATAGTTTACATTGCAAAAAGATAAATTTTTTCTGCATGCCATCAATCGAATGATCAACACTCTCTCTCTCTCTATTGATTAAGCACCTGCAAGAAAGACCCATTGGGGGCCTTGATGCGTATCCGGCTGGGATCATCTTCCTTCCTCACAATCTCAAACGTGTGAGACAAATCAGAGTCATTTGAAGAGGTCGCCATGGCCACTAGACCAGCATGTTCGTCGAGCCCGATGAAATGCCAGTTGAACACCCTGAACTGGAAGCTCGTCTCTGTGATCCTCCACAACTGAGAAACATATTCATGCACTTATTAGAATATAATATTATTATTTTCAAGAACGCCTTAGAATATAAAATTATATATATAGACCATAAACTCAAGCTTTAAGTTTTCAGGTCTCGTTGATAATCAAAGCTTTAACAACATTGATTGAGATGTGATTAACTTTAAATGTCTCCTGGTTAGATGCCGACGAGCGGTCTGCAACAATGGCAGATCCGCCGCCATTTTCGGCGCTGAGGAAGCTGTTCCGCGTCACCGACTTGAGCTGAATCTGAGTGCCATCCTGAAACAAAGAAGAGAGGAATTAGATTCGAATGATTATATATAGTAAGCATTCACTGCTTTCATTAATACTACCAGCAGATCGTTGTTCACCGGAATACCGTCGAAGAGGCTGGGCTTCACCCATCCCTCCGTGACGAGCCAGCCGATGAGATTGACGGCCTTGAGTACTGAAGGTGGAGCGAGAGCGGCTCCCGCCGTTGGAGAGATGGGGGAGAGGGATGAGAAGAGAATTAGGAGGAGAATCACAGGGAAGCCCGCCATGATTCCCAATTCCTACGAGAAAAAGTTTAGAAGGCAATTGTGGGATGCTTCCCGCGTTAAAAAGAGCCTACACGGGTCGGATCTTTCATTCGATCTCATCATATCGTAAGTTTTCAGATCGAAATCGGTCTGATATCAACCCTAACATTTTTCAATTTAAAAACATTGGAGGCCTCATTTATATAACGATTAATGGGTCCTAATTAGACTTTTCAATAGTCTATAATTAGGAAATTTCTTGTTTGGCGTGAGAACAAAAATAGTATTAATTCAAAAAATAATAATAATAATAATAAATAAATTTTTTTAATCATTTTACATATATTATAATATAAAAAATAGGGTTAATTACTTACATGCCACATCATTTAGTTTTATTTATGGCTTACTCATCCATTTTTAGTTAATTACGCTATGCACACTCAAAACATTATAAAATCTTACATACACACATTTGAGTTAAAACTTAATCAAAATCTATTTGAAAAAAAAAATTATATTGTTACTAAATTATTAAAATTATATTTTTATCCTTAATGGTACATATTTTCTTTTCTTCAATACCACACTAAAGTGCTGATTTGTTCTAAAATCAATTCACGTCGCAGATATCTCATTCCTTTATTTTCACCTAAATATTAAAGTTTTAGAATTTTCACTCAAAATATATTTAAGTATTTTTAAAATAATATGATGAATAGCTCAAATTTTTTGTAATCTAACAATAGTTAGGTTATTGAAAAATTATAATTTCTTATTATAATAAAAATAAGTTAAAATATGTGTATGTAAGATTTTATAATATTTTGAGTGTAAATAGCGTAATTAACTAAGAATGGATCGGTAAGGCATAAATAAAATTAAATGGTATGGCATGTAGATATTTATCCCAAAAAAATATTGTTTTACTTCACATACTCAATAATTTTGAATAAAAATATCAACTTTATTTTACTTCCTAGACCAAAATACTTGAATTTTTATTAAAAAGTATTGAATATGTGAAATAGCAATATTTTTTTATATTAGAATATGTGTAAAATAATTAAAAAAATTATTTATTATTATTATTTTTTTAAACTAGTATCAATTTAGTCTTAATTTTAATTCTCGTGCCAAACAGGGCCACTAAAGCCTTGAACAAGAGGCGGCAAGGTAAGAGACAAAAGAGGAGGCATCGTCGTAGATATTTCAAATATTCTTGTATTAGGGCATGCAAATTGAGCAAAATGTCTTGAGGGAAATTTATAATCTTAATTTATAAATTTATTTCTTATAATTTACAGATCTTTATAACTTTAGAGACTCCCTTGTTTGATAGATTAATATTTTCGAGCTAATTTGGATTATTTTAAAGTTAAAAAGAAATTAATATTATTATATAAAATAAAATTATTTTATATTGAAACATATATTAGGTCTGAAATTTAATTGATTAAAATATATGTAAGATCTCAAGCAAGATAAATATGAAATAAATATATTTTCTAAGGTTGAAATTCTATAACATATACAAATTGCACATAGGGAAAGCTTTGATTATAGAATATAGACACAGATACTGTACCTATATAAATTTTAGTTTTATTAAATAATTAATTTACATTATTTAATTATTAAATTTGATTATTTTTATTTTGTATATGTTAACATATAAATTTCTATATGTAATTTATATATTTATTTATTATAATTAAGTGTCAATTAATATTTTAATATTTTGATATTTTTTATCATAAAATATTTATATAAAAATTTAATATGTATTTTTAAAAATAAAAATTATATATATACAACTTATAATTTTTATTTATATTTTATAATAAATATATTTATTTTAAAAAATATGAAACGCTTTGTGCAATTTTTGCATGAAAAAAATTCTAGTTTTTATATGACTAAAGAATAAACGAGTAAATCACATAATGCAGCATACTAAAATTAAATAAATAAAAAATATATAAAAAGTATCAATTTTGATAATTATTTTAAGTTTCAGAATAACAGTTTTACTTATTAATATAAATTACTTAAATTTTATAAATTTAAATTATATTTATTAATAATAATTATTGAATATTATTCATTAAAGAGAAATAAGTTTCGGTGATTTGACCGAATTTTAGTAGTCAAAACTGTCGATACTATTAAGTTTTGCCCGAAACTGAAACTCGATAACTTTTTTGGTATCAAATTTCGGTAGTTTCGAGTGAATTTTACAATCTGGAGTTTGCAAATTCATATATAATAATAAATTTAATGGCTAATTTTTTCATGAAATTTAATTGGCTAATGGTGGAAACAATCAAATAGTAAATTATTATTATTTTTTAAATTTTGAAGTCCTTTAAACGTAATTATTTTTTAAATCGATAATCACCGCGAAATTCTCACGGCATAAACAGTAATTAATAATTAATCAGGATTTGACGACAAATGCGACATTATAACTCCGCCGTTAGGACTCTGCGCAAATATTAAATTTTACTTATATTTTACGCTATATGCATATTATAAAATAAAAAATTAATTTTATTTCATTTTATATATAAATATTTAGCAAAATAATTTTTAATTAACTTTTAATTTCTCACGTAATAATATAGCAATTAATTTTATTTTATATCATATATAACTTTTAATAAATATATATATATATATATTTCATTTAAAATATAATTTTTATTTTATTAGAAAACATTTGTGACATAAATTAGTAATAATTTAATTTAGTTTGATTCAAGTGGAATCATTCAAAATTGCATAATTGCTCCATATAGAAATAAAACTAGAGACAATCTAAAACTTTTATTTTATTTTATTTTTATTTTAAATTGCATGTGATCGTGAGGTTAAAAGAGTGTTGCATAGGTCTGAATTTTTTAAAAATATTAATAAAAGTCCAAGATTATAAAAACTTGGGCAATTAGTTCTAATCAACATGTAATTATTAATTATTTACATTATTTTCAATTATCAATTTTTCAATCTTTAGAACATAGTTTGAAATATTAATATTATATATATATATATATTATAATTTTATTTATATATATAATTTAATTTATTTAAATAAATCAACATTATTCATTTTTACATGTGAAATAATATGATTATATAACCAAACATATTTAATTATATGTGTATTGAGTTGATTAAAATTTGAATCATTTTACTTCATTTAATTGAATTTGAGTTATACGAAAATCAACGTAAATAAAATATAATTAAATTTTGAACTAAGTTTGTGATAAAGTTTTAAAGAAATTACTTTGAAAAGTTTAAAAAAAGGAAAAAAAATTGTATTGTCTCTATTCAAGTTATCGAAAATAGATATAAATAGTATGTTACTTGTATTCAAATATAAAGCAGTCTAACTAAAGATTTTTTACTTTTATGCTCATATTTTTTTGCATTAGTTATGAAATCTCTGAACAGATATATCCAAGAAATATCATGGACGTGTATACTTTCGCAGATAATATTCTCATTATTGATAAGATTAGAGAATCAGTCAAGAAAAAACTTAAATTATGGAAGAATAATTAGAATCTAAAGGTTTTATCTTGATATATCAAAAATCGAATATACAGAGTACAAATTTAGTTAATATAGAAATACTTATATTATGAGATGATCATTGAAAATCAAGCTATCAGAAAAAATAAATGATTTAAATATTTTAATTCAATTATATAAAATAACAGTAAAATAAATAGAGATGTTATTAATAAAATTCAAGTACGATGGTTAAAGAAAAGAAATGCTTCTAGTGTGTTTGTGATAAAAAATTTTTTCACTTAAACGTAAATGTAAATCCTACAAAATAGTTATAAAATCGATGATATTATATGATGTAGAATACTGGTCAGCAAAGCAAAAATATACAAGTAAAATAATTCACAAAAATAAGAATATTAAAGTGGATGAATAAATTTACATAAAAAGATAAGATGTAAAATGAGTATATCTGTGAGAAGATTAGGTGGCCTCAATTGAAGATAACTTCAGCAAAAGTCGACTACCAATAGAAGCTTCAATAAGAAGAATTGAGTTATTCAATTTTATCTATATTAAAATAAAAAATATATCAAAAAATTATTAGAAAAGATCTCATATATTTGAAAAAAAATGAGAATTTATTATTTAATAGAATACAATAAAATTAAAAAATTCATATAGCCGACTCAAAAAGAATCTAAAATATTAGATTATGAATTAATTTAACTTCCTTAAGATTTTATATGTTATACTTTCAAAAACAAAAAAAAACAATGTGTTAGATTTGTAGCTCCAAGTAATCGCAGGGCAATCCCAAGTTGCTGGAGAAGTTTGAAAATAGTACATGTATTTTATAAATATTTTTTGAATTCTATAAATTTTATATTTTATTATATAATTATATATATTATTTACAAATAAATTAGATTTTATAGCATATTATTATATTATAACATAATAATGATAATTTAAAATTTTATACATATTATTTTCATATTTATTATTATGATGTATAATTATTTAATTAGTATTTAAAAAATATTATATATTCTGTCATAATTTATATATAATATATATTTTATTATATTTCACATATATGTTATAATATAACGTATATTGTGAAGCTCGTGGTCGAAGAGGACGGGGAGTGATTGCCAGGTGATGTCCTAAGAGAAAAGAATCACTGAGGTAAAGTGCGGCTCCTGACAGACTTTTAAGTCGAATAATGAGTGATGAGAGGAGCACAGGAATGAATCATCCCACATCGAAAATAGAGGTAGATCCTGAGGTGTATAAGTAGATAACATGATCTTAAATAATATTGGAGCAAAATTATGAGGTTAATGATAAAAAACTTCATAGGAGATTTTCTTAAAGTCAAAGCAGACAATACAGGGATGGCAATATATGACTCGACCCGTAAACCCGACTCGAACCCGACCCGCAAATTTCGGGTATGGGTCATGAATTTTAACCCATTTATTAAACGGGTCGGGTTCGGGTTGAGCATAATCGGGTCGGGTAGGATTCAGATTGGGCATTTATCAAAAAATACTCTATAAATGAGTCGGGTCGACCCGCCAACCCGACTCATTTATTAATCGGGTCGAGTTCGGGTCATGGATTTTGACACATTTAATAATTGGGTCGGGTTCGGGTTGAGGCTATTCGGGTCGGGTCGGATTCGGGTTCGACCCAAACCCAACCCGCCGACCTATTTTGTCACCCCTAGACAATACCTCTGCCATAAGATCACAGGATATATATATATAATAATTATTTTGTATATATTATATATTATTATATATTTATTATACGATAAATAATTATGATAGAATTATTAAGAATTTAATTATTTTAAAAGTATTTTTATTCTTATTTAATTTTATTAAAAATATTTTTTAAAATGTTATCGTTTTAGTAGTTTAACCTTTTAAAAGTTTAAATATTCTTAAAAGTATTTTATAAAATATAATTTTTAGTTTTTAGTTGCATGAATTTTTTTATTTTATTTTATCAAAAAAGCTTTTCCAATAGATTGTTAATAAAGAATTAGAGTATTTACATGGGCCAGAAATTTCAGCATTTGAGATGGGCCTCAAATTAAACACTAATTTTTATTAGAGCAAATATCAATTAGGTCCTCTAGTTTCAGCTTGCCTTTATTTGAGTCTCTCTAGCTTTTAAATTAACCAGGTAGATTCTATAGTTTGAGAAAATTTACAAATAAGTCCTTTGATATTAATAAAGACCCAATTGAATATTGCTTTAAAATTAATGTACTACTTTAAGTAATTTAAAGACTAAATAAATATTTTTGATGAAAGTAATATATCCAAATTGATCTATTAATCAGAGAACATATTCTGTATTAGGTACTTTAATTAATATTGAAAGACTAATTTATATATTAACTCAAACTATAAACCAATTTGGTTAATTTTGAATAGGGACCTAATTATATAGAAACTTAAATTAAAAGAACTTAATTGTTATTAACTATTTTTTATTGTAGTATATTTCATACTAACATCTTGATATTGACACGTGATATTAATTTCTATTAAATATCGTATGGGCTACTCATGTTACATACTAATTTTGAAATAACTTATTTAATTTTCATTGTTTGTTTTAAAATAATTTAATCTTCATAGTTGATATGTTTATTTTTTACGCTCTCAATTTAGAGTTTATAGTATAATTTTTTTTAAAGGTATGATGTTTAATTTGTTCTTTTTATAATTATATATTTTTAGTTTTTGTGTTTGTGAAATTCATTAATAATATTTTTATAAGATTTTTAACTTTGTTAAGATAAATAATTAAATAAAGAAAAAAGTTTTTGATCAGTGTTGTTCTAGGTTTATGATGTTATTTGATTAGCTTCAAATTTGAAAGAGTTGCCGCATAATTAATTCTGTGCACAATAAAAAAATTTATTTCCTCCTTTACGCTTCTTCCAACTGCCACCGGAAAAGATAGCTGTTCTCTTCTTCCTTCTTCTTCCTCTCTCTCTCTCTCTCTTCTACCTCTGTCTATATTCTTTCTCACATCTTTGTTCCTTGCAGTGTCCTCGATTGTATCGAGAAGCTCCTTAGATCCTTCCTTTGGGGAGGAAACGAGGATACCAATACTATGCACTACTTACCTTGGAAGGATGTTCCTGTGGTGGGCTTGGAATTCACGACCTTAGGCTTTGGAGGAAGCAACTCCTGGCCAAGCACGCCGCCAAATTACTCCAAAAGGATGATTGTATTTGGAGGGACAGCTTTATAGCCAAATATAAGGATAGAGCCCTCAATTTCTCTGCAAAAAAAGGAGATTCTTGGATTTGGAGATTAATTTGTCTCAGTGGTCCTGTTGTCCACAATAACCTTATTTGGTTGATTGCCACTGGTGTGTCCATTTCTATTTGGAAGGACCCCTGGATCAGCACTATCCCA
>KZ451948.1:388906-610350 GCA_002786265.1 Apostasia shenzhenica | reverse complement strand
CGTCGTTCTCTTCTCCCTTCTTCTTCCTCTCTCCCTCTCTCTGCAGCTATGCTCTTGTACCATTGCCGTTCTCTTCTCCCTTCTTCTTCCTCTCTCCCTCTCTCTCTCTCCCTCTCTCTCTCTGCATCTATGCCCTTGTACCATAAAGCTGTGCCCTAAAGTAGTTATCTCGTAGGTCAATATATAAAATACTTGCAAGTAGGGTCGAGTATGCATTAGAAACTTAAAACTCATTTATATCTTAATCAATTTGAATTCGATTCAATTTTTTTAGAATTTAAAGTTAATTTAGTCATAATAAAATTGATTCAACTCTTAATTGACTAGATATCTGTATAATGATATGTGTTAAAGCATTTCTAATATATATTGAATGTAGGTATGTTAATTCTTTATTTTTTTTGAAGTCTTATTTGGCAGTATTGTATGACGTGTTTGTGAGCTCTTCGAAAATTTTGATACAGTGGATCACCACCTTCTCTATGTGCTTGCCTGCGTCTGCATCATTCAATATTTTCATACTTCTCGATTCAGTGATGCATGACCCAAAAAATTAGTAGAAAATTTCATGTACATCATAGTATGAGACCAGGCTTTGCATAATATATATTAGTTTAATTAATACTTAGTAGTAAATTTATTTTTTTTTAAATATATCAAGCTCACCTACTCTAGGATTCCTCTTACTATCTCTCTATTTTCAATTTTCTATAGGATTCATCTTGGATTCTATTCACTTATTCTACATGATTTAAATTTGATGTAATAAAATGATAAATAACAAGAAATACAAATACGTACAAGAACATACAAATTTACACAAAAAATTCTAACGTTAGGGAAAAACAACGAGCAAAGAAAGATGTCACTATATCAAGTCAAGATATGTACAAAGAAGAGAAATGACGGCTACAAGTTATTTAGAATATTATTGCCTAGCATATAGAGCAATATATATAGAAAAAATAAATCATAGGCCCAAAATTTGGTCAAAATAGAACTAGTTTGTATCGCGGGGGAGAAATTCCTATTTTCTTATTATTTTTTCCCCAAAATTGTCGCACCATAAGCTCTTCAGGCCAGACCAAATAAAAATCAGCTCACCAATCTCTAATAAAAAAATGAATATCTTCAATTTTAATCTTATTTATATTTTCTTTTGTTAAAGTAAATTTTTAAATATTTTGTAATGCTAGGATGATAGCACAAACACAATACATGTCATTTGTCGGTAGAGATCTACCTTAGACCTGCACTTGAATGTGGAAAAATCTGAGCTATATTAGCTGATATTTACTTTAGATGTCAACTTGTTTCCCTCGGGTATTACTCAGTGATATGATAATGCTAAGCTTTTTGGGCGCTAGTACTAGTCATGGTTTTGCATTCGCAAGAAACTTTCACTCATTATTATGTCATTAAGGTGACAGTTTTTATGGATTGACTTTTTCTTTTAACGAGTTCACTTGTTGAGCCTATTACTTTAGGTATGTCTAAGCATCCCGAAACTTATACATGCATTGACACTAAATGGCCAGTTGTCTTACTATTTTAGCTGTTGCATTTGATCAAACTCTTCATCGAAGACTTGAGTGTATTTTAATTGATGACAGGGTTGGTTATAGGCTATTGCAATGGTGTTTAGCTACTTTACATATACATTTTGTAGACTTTGGTATTATATATTGTGACGCCCGTGGCCGAAGAGGGCGGGGAGTGACGCCGGGTGATGTCCTAAGAGAAAGGAATCACTGAGGTAAAGTGCGGCTCCTGGCAGGCTTCTAGGCCAAATAATGAGTGGTGAGAGGGGCGCAGAAATGAATCGTCCCACATCGGAAAGGGAGGGAGATCCTGAGTTGTATAAGTAGATAACGTGATCTTAAATAGTAAAGGCGCTTTTTGGGGCAAAACCGTGAGGCTAATGATGGAAAACTCCGTAGTTAAGCGTGCTTGGGCTGGAGTAGTACTGGGATGGGTGACCTCCCGGGAAGTACTCAAGCATGCAGTTTTCCTAAAGTCAAAGCGGACAATAC
The DNA here is from genome assembly GCA_002786265.1 of Apostasia shenzhenica. Lineage (NCBI taxonomy): Eukaryota > Viridiplantae > Streptophyta > Magnoliopsida > Asparagales > Orchidaceae > Apostasia > Apostasia shenzhenica. Next base: position 608,317 of record KZ451948.1, on the reverse strand, counting down.
CTCTACAATGAGATCAAAGGATGCTACAACTCAATTCTATATGAGGCTGCATCTCGAGAGCATCTCGTCCTCAACATATGGCATTATTATTATTCCGATTAGTGTTCTCCCTAGGGAGGCTGCTTACAATTAAAATAGAGAAATACTTGGTTGTCAAATTTATAATGTTGTCATTCAACTATTAGCTTTCGACATTTCTGATTTTTTAGCTCACGGTGTTGTTTTGTTCGTACATCTTGCCAACACCTTTGAAATGAAAGTTGGCTTATGCGGAGCTCAGTAACTTCACTCTTCTTCTTCCATCATATCAATAAAACTATTTAAATTAAAATTATGACCCTGTTATTAGACTATATATAAGACTGCCATACATCTTAATTTTTTATAACTTGTTCAAATTTTAGACTATTTTATCTCCATGTTATATTTTTCTCTATCGTCTTTCATATAAGCGTCAAGTTACATGATTTTGAAAGAAATTTTTTTATCCCAATATATAATTTTTGGGATATTTATATACATAATACTTCATATCACCATATCTACATATCAAATATTTTTTTAAAAAAATTACACACTACACACGTAAAAATTACACTATATACACTTTTCTTACATCCCATACATTTTTTCTAAAGCTGCTGTGTAATTTTTTGAAAATGATATAATACACATAACTATAATAATATGGAGTATTATGTACGTAATTATCCGATATTTTTTTCTTATTACATACGAAGTGTTGAATATTTTTAAACTTGATAACAAAAACAAAAGTTGGCTCATGCAATTTGCCAATTTGAGTCCAATGTCAACCCCATTTGCATCTTGAAATCTTCTAAATTTTGAGAAAAACATGAAAATTACCTAATCGCAGCGTCCAATCATAAAATTTAGGAGTAATTCCATCTTTACCATTGAAGTAGACCCTCGATTCCACATGATTTACTAAAAATGAAAATATGAGGTCGACTATTTAAAAAATTTCAATCACCATTATAACTTCACTTTTCAGTTCTTATCTATATCATAGCCAATAATAATCATTTTTAATAATTAAATATTTTTTTCTAATAGCAATTTAATGTTAAACTGCATAAAATTTATAAAAAATGATTCACGTGAAAACCATGTTGGACGCAAGCGACCCAAATGACACGTTCTAGTTTTTATGAACCTGCATGAAATTGAAGATGAATAATATTACATAGTTCTTATAATTAGCAGCCAAAAATTTCAAACCTTTGGGTAATAATTTTATCTACTAATTAAAAGAATAGTACAATATATCATACTTTCAGTTTTTGGCTAAAACTAATTAAGAAGCAATTTTGTGAGTGTTAGAACTTTCTCTAATATCCCTTGCCGAACAGCTGCTCAACAGCAGTCCCTTGCCGAACAGCAGCTCAAAGAGATATCACAAGATCGTACCCTCCGTACTACTATGTCAACTCAGCATTTAAGACAGCATGGGAGCCCACTCCATAATCGTCTTTTGCAGGAGTAGGTGTCAGATGTGGCAGACTAAACCTACTATGTTCCCTCCTCTCCAAGCTATAAATAAGGGGAGATTGCTCTCTCTAAGGATCATTCCTTCCTCTCTCTCTCGGGCTGAGCTGCCCCTCTCTCTCTATCCCTCTTGTACTCATTCGGTCTCCATTTAGAGACCAAGCTTTGTAAGAAGAGATTCGATTAGTGGATTCAAATCGCCTGGACGGCGTCGTGGTTTTTCCCCTAAACACTCGGGTTTTCACGTAAAAAATGTCGTCTCATTTCTCTCTATTGTAGCACATTTTTTACATCAACAGTGAGTTTTATTTTATTTATCATCGAAGATTTACCGTAAAAGCGTAAATGAAATTCTCTCTAAAATTTAATAGTATCTATGCATTATCTTCAAATTTTTGTCATGAGTTTGAAATCTTTCGTTGATTTGAACTTTGTTTTTTTAGTTTTTGTTTGAGATAGTTTTGCCGCAGATGTATTTCAACACAACTGGCGTCATAAAAAAAGTGTTTCATAATAAATTATTTTTTTAATTTTTTATAATATAATTTTTTTACAACACAACAATAACTGAAAATATGAAAACTACATTCGGTTTGAAGCTACGGCTACTGTGATAAAGCTGTTACAATAAAAAATATTCAAAAGAAGAATTCGATCGGTTTGGCGAAAAATTATTGAGTTCGGAGAGCTCGCCACGTCACATTTTCATACACCAATTAAATGACGAAAACTGATAGCGGGCGGTCCATTATAGACATAAATATGCTTGTTATAAGCACATAAATAACACATTTATGCCTATATCAAATATCTTTATACTTATAACAAACACATTTATGTCTATAATAAGCACATTGATTTTCGAGTGGGTCGCCCGCTGTCAGCTGTCGCCATTTAATTGGTTTATGATAAAGTAATATGGCGAGTTCTCCGAACCCAATAATTTTTTTAGTTTGGCAGCTTTAAAAAAACATTGATATCACCTTTCACATCAATCATAATTTTTAAATACTAAAAAAGTATTAAAGTATTAAAAAAAGAAATTTTAATTATAAAAATTTAAGTATTCAATCATTAAAAACGAAGTACTGTATATATTATATTAAAATATTACAATATTATAATTTTTATTTTTATTTTAACTAAAATATTAATATATTTTATATCTTAAATTTTAAAATTAAAATTTATAATTCAAAATATTAATTATTTATTAAAAATTATTTTAATACTAAAACCTAAACTTTAAATTTTAACATTATATTTTAAATACCATCTATTTTATAAATTAACTACATATAAAATTTATTTTAAATTTAATTGAGTAAAATAAAAATTTATATTATAAATTTGTAAATCATTATTAAATAAAATTTATAAAATATATTTATATTTAAATTTATAATTTTTAAAATGAACACTACCTGAAATATATAATTTTATAAAATTTTAATATAATATGTACAGTATTTTATTTTTTAACTATAAAATATTTAGTTTTTTGCAATTAAGATATTTTCTAGTTAAATTTTTAAAAAATATTTCACATCCCCCTAGGATAAAATATTTTAAAAAAATTAATGACATATCACGTCAGTCAAATTTATAAATATTAAATATAATATATTTTACAGCAAACAAATATTTTAAAGTAAAAATAACTTTACTTTACATGTTATATATGCACCAAAATAATAATAAATTAATTTTATATTTTACACATATCTCGCTGTGATAATGAACTTTTTTCACACAACTTATAATTTTAATCTGGCATCTTATATTATATGTAAATTTTAATATTATAATTTAAATATATTTTGCATAATATATAAATTTAAAATAAAAATTAATTTATTTTGAATCTTTCTCTTATGTTAAAATAATAATTATCTAATATTAGATATCTCACATATATTAATATTTTAAATTTATTTTATATTTTACATTTTTTAGTAAAACCACACCTTCCCAACTTAAGAAAAAATTGATTATATGTGTTTAGAATTTTTTTTAAAAATCATCTTTAACATATATGAATGGTTACAAATTACATAGGCTTTATTTGATAAACACTTTAAAAATAAAATAAAAAAAAGAAAATAAATTATTTTATAAAATTAATAAAAAATATTTTAGTATTAAAAATTATATAAAATATTAAATAAAATTATTTTTAAAATTTAATTTTATATTGAATGTGAAATAATATTATTAAAATTTATGATAATTTTAAAATTTTAATTAAATATTATTTCGTCTCAAATTGAGTACTTATCCTAGAGAATTAAAATAGAAGTAATAAAATCACCTTTTTATGCCAAGAATTAAGTGACACTTTAAATCAAATAAATAAAATAATTAAGCTGACACTAATACAGAATTATTATTTTATTTCAATACAATCTAGGAGGTATAATGCATATACCTATTAGATTTAAACTCATATGGTAACTTATATTTGCTTAACAACATGATTTAATGTTGTGAAATAATACGCAACGAAAAATTCAGATCGTCGGATGTGCAGTTAGTCAAATAAATCATGCCAAATAAGTATGAGAAATAATGATAATAAAAGAATAAAGCAACCATAAGAATACTAGATTTATATAGTTCGGAGGTATTCCTCCTACATTTACGGGGAGAGCAGAGAGAGACTTTATTATGTAGAAAATCAGATAGAAAGAGAACCTTATACCAATCACATAATTCTCGATCTCAGACGAGATACAAAAATTGAATCTTTTCTTCTTTCATATTAGACAATCCAATCGCTCCTTGAGCCTCAGATTATTACTTCCTGATTCCTACGAAATTACCTCCGTAGCTGATGAAGAAGATTCAAGAGAAATCACTGCTGAAAATATCCAAGTGAATCACCTATTCACGTTTCCCAAGTTTCCCAAGAAGATGCTTGAGAACTTGCAGCCTTCCACAATCCCTTTTGATTTCTATTTCTCTCTCTCTCCAATTTTTTCAGTTTATCTGATCATCCCGTATTTATAATAGTAGCTTATAACAAATCATGTATCTGATTTTCATAAAAATCTCAACAGCTTAACAAATAATCTTTATAATTAAGATTATTTAATTATTATTCAAATAATATTTTAACAATTTAACCCATCGGGCTCATCTGTGAAAAATTATTGCATGCCGCGAGCATTTCATGTCGGTGATTTGCACGCTGATCACACTCGCCGTGTGTGTACGGTGGGCCTGTTTTCATGGCAACTAAAAAGAGTGAATGGCCGGGCCGTCCGGTCACAACGCCGTGGCGAGGCTCGGCTCTGACGACGCCTGACCGGACCGTCAGTCGGGCCATAGCGTTGCGCGATTGGATGATCACGCTATTCGCTTCATGTGGTTTTTGTGAAGCACAGCGGCTCACTGCACGCTATGAGTGTTAAAAATATCCGAAACTCGAAACTCGCTCGGAACTTGTTTGATTTTTGAATCGACTCGAAATCGGTTTGAAAATTTTGAATCGAATCATGAGCTAAGGATTTTGGCTCGAAGTTCATTTCGAGTCAATTTCGAGTTGGCCCTAGCTCGCTCGAAACATGATTCGATTTGGCTTGAAATTATATATATAGCATAAATAATATGTATATATTATATAAATATATACATAAATAAATTGTTATTTTATACAATTTAGTTAGTAGTTTAGTGGCAGAGTAAAGTAGATTTAAGGTTTATTTTTCTCAAGGTCTAGGGATCAAATCTTTTTAAATACATAATATTTCAATATTTTCTTTACAATTCCGAGCTGATTCGAATCATGATTCGAGCCGGCTCGAAATCGAGTCATTTCGAGCCGGCTCGAAATCGAGTCATTTCGAGCCGAGCCAGCTCGAATCATATCCCATTTCGATTTCGGACCGATTTCGAGTTGAGTTTGACTCGCTCGAAATCGGCCCGATAACAACCCTACTGCAAGCTCGCATCAAGTTGTGATTGGCGAGCAAATTATTGACGTCAATTGCCCGCGGCATACAATAATTTTCCGTATTTGCTGTACTCGCGCGTAGCGTGCGGTCATCGGATTTCCAAAAACTGACGTCTTCCAACAAATTTTCCATTTTATTGAACAGCGATGAGGTGGAAGCCACTAGGGCCGACCCCATCGTGAGCAGATCAAAAGCTCGACGTGGGGATCTCGTCCCAATCAATCTGATTTTTGATGTCAACTTTTGGCATTCGATTGATCGGGAGATTGGATTCCTCCTTTCTGCAAATCCAGCAGGGCTACATCCCCTGATTCGTCTTCTAATGTTCTAAGGAGAGCTCCCAATTTCTTAACGAATAAACGTGTTTTCAGATTATATCTCAGCCATATACACGACACTTAAAGACTTATTCAAATTTTATTATCTGTTATCGTTCATAATATTTGGTTCATCGATCACGATATTTGACTAATCAAGCGTTGCGTTTATAAATCTCGAACCACAGCTACAAGGGTTCAGTATCCTATGACCTCGGCCACAATGTTTGAGTCCACCTCCCAGTAGCATCAACAGTAATATTGACAACGATATTTATTTATCAACTGTTGCTGCCTCAGCTCAGTGGAGACTGCCACGTTAGTACAGTTTTCACTAATACTGACTCCCACCAGTCACACAAACTAAAGACCCGAGTGCTCTTACCACTATTAAAGGTTTTCCTGAAGCTTGTAAGGTGGGACCAGCAGTATGGATCCAGTGATTATAATATTCTAATAGCATGGAGCCGACGAATACAATATTTCAGCTCAAAAAATTCACTGAACTCCATTACAGTTTACTTATAAATATCACTAGGCGGAGCTTCAGAGAAGAATGGACGGAACTTGTATTCTTCACTAGAACAAATTGTCCTTTGACCTCTCCTGTGAGGAAAGCTGAGCCACCTTAAATTCTTATGTGTTTTTCTGACATTGAAGTTTTGAGCTAAAAATATTGCGTACTGCTAATTCTCAGAACTTCATCTCTCTCCGTCAACAGAACGAATGACCCAATTTGCCATCATTAATTGCTGAAATTAAAAATAGCCAAATAAAAATAGTTAAAATCTCGATTAGATTTTTGATTACCAACTAACCTAAAAGTTTAAGGTTATAAATCATAACTCAAAAATAATTTTATATTTTTATAGTATAAAATTTAGTATAAATATTTTTTTTGAACTAGTATAAATATTTTTTTAATGTTATGATACATATAAATGAAGATTATAATACTATATTAAATTTTTTTTATTACCAACTAATTTAAAAGCCTAATAGGTCATGAATATGGAATTAGGTTCAAAAACTGGAATTCTATAAGATTGTAAGAATTTTTATTTCCTTCTGTTTTTTTATTTAAATTCAATTTTTTTTTTGCATTATCTGTTGAGTAAAATAATTTATTGTAAATGTTATCAGTTAAACTATGGCAAATAATTATCAGAACTAAGATAAGGCTGACTCATATTTTAATTAGCTGCCACCAGGGCCTGATCAGTCGATAAACAAGATTTTTTTTTTTAATTGATTCGCATCTCATTTATAATAAGCCCATGTATGACACCAAGGTTTAATAAATAAATGGATAAATTACAACCAAGTCTCTGAGTTTAAAGCTTAATAACTCACATATCTACGTTATAATATCGGAGTCCCTGAATTTTAATAAATATCAAACAGGTCTTTTTTTATTTTTTATTATTAAATTTTTTTAAAATTACCGTTATACTCCACCCTGCCTGCGGCCGCGCGATGTGTGCGACCCACCAGTGGCCGCGCGGCCTCGCGCATGCTCGGGGATTGGAGGAGAGAGAGAGGAGGAGAGGTATAATAGTAATTTTAAAGGAAATTAATAATAAAAAAAGACTCATTTGATAATTTATTAAAACTGAGGAGCCTCGATGTTATAATTTTGAAAACTTGAATCTATGTGTTATTAAATTTTAAATTCAAGAACTTGGGTATAATTTAATTTTAATTCACTTGTTATCATTGATGGCTTAAGCTATTTCATCAGTCTCAAATTTTATCACACGAAGTAGCACGATGCTAATCTTTCATTTTATCATTATGAAAGTTTATTTGCAAATATTAATTTTAATTTGATCATTATTTTATATTAAAATACTTATAAAATATAAAATTAATTTGTGAAATAAAATTAAAATTATAAAAATGTTTTTAAAAGTTTCAAAATTAGGCAGAAACTGTTTTCGATAGTTTTGATAAAATAAGCTACAAAATTGATTCAAAAAAAACTACTAAATTTCAATTCAGTCAAAACTTAGCAAATTCGATAGTTTTGATCAAAGTTGAATCAAAACTATCGAAGCTCAGTCAAAGCCCGTTTCTCTCTAAAAAGTAATATTCAATAATTATGATAAATAATTTTTTAAATTTATGAAATTTAAAAAAATTATAAAAAATAAAATTATCGATATTAAACTTATTGAAACTACTTAAACTCAATTTTCTTTTATGGTAATAGAAAATAAAATTAAGTTTTAAATTTTTGATATTTAAATTTGATATTTTAAATGTATTTATTTTTTACAAGATTTATTTATTTATTTTAACCTACACTGCAAACGGTGACCGTAAGCTCTCCGGAACCACAACGCTAGTTTCTCTTCGATATATGATGAAACAAGAACGTGGACACCATGCTCTGTTTCCTCTGTTCTCCTCCAACAGAGAGACCTTCTCTGCATTCTCTTCCCTCTTCGTTCCTACTTCCCATAGAAGTTGCAGGGGAGATGGAGGTTAATGGAGGAAGTGGGAGGATACGGAATAGCAGAGAGACAACCCCTGACCGAGCCAGAGCCAGCAATTTCCACCTCCAGAAGGAGAGGGGAAGGAGCATCGCCGGAGCTCCAAGAAAGGCTCAGATTGTTTACTATCTCAGCAGGAATGGGCAGCTCGAGCACCCCCATTTCATGGAAATCTCCCATATCCCAAACCAGAATCTTCGCCTCAAAGGTGATAGATTTTGCCTTTCCCTGTTTCCGTTCGTTCTTCTTCCTCTTTCCCTTACATTTTTGAGTTCTTCTTCTATGGGTTTGATGGTTGAAGATGTCATCGAGAAGCTCACGGTTCTTAGAGGCAGGGGACTGCCTTCTCTGTTCTCATGGTCCTGCAAGAGGTGATTCTTACCATCTTCGTTCCTTCTGCGACTTTGCGAATGATGTTTACGTTTTTTTCCACTAACAAAATGAAGGAGCTACAAGAATGGCTACGTGTGGAACGATCTGTCGGAGAACGATGTGATTTATCCGGCGGACGGCGCTGAGTACGTCCTCAAGGGCTCCGAGATCATTCATAGCTGCATCGGCCCTAACAGTTTAGGTGTTCAAACGTTAAATTCCCTCCATCTCTGTTCTTTCATACTGTAGATCTGCAAATTTCTGACATTATTTGCTTTCTTTTCAGAGAGAATTCAACATCTGCAGCTTGGAAACGGGCGGCTGAGGCCACTACCTGGCAACACCCAACCCCTTGAACCTGAAGGGGAAAATGAGATGTTGGAAGAAGAACAGGAAGAAGATGTAGGGAAGGAAATAGTCGCCGAAGCAGCCGGTCACCGTTCCGCGAGTGACGACACGGGGAGGCGCTCTAAAGCGCCCAACAGCCGGTGTTCCCGCGGCGTCTCAACGGATGAGATCGAGCGCCACCATCCGGCGGCCAAGCACATTAACGCCCGACATACGGAAATCCCGCTCAGCGACTCTTCCCCGCCCTCCTCGTCCTCCTCGGACAAGGCTCCGGCCGCCGCCAGCGGCTGCGCTTCCTTCCGGCTCGAGGACGGCGACCCGATCGCCGACCCGGGCCTGACCCGAAGCTCTGTCCTCCTCCAGCTCATCTCCTGCGGCTCCGTCGCCGCCAAGGCCCGAGCCGCCGGCGAGAGCAGCAGCTTCAGCGGATTTCTTAAGTCATCCGTCGCCTTAGGAGGGCGGAACAGCGGAGGGAGCCTCCGAATCAGCGGGGCGAGCGTCTCGGTGGCGGCGGCGGAGGCGGAGGCAGAGTTGCAGTGCATGTCGGAGAATCCCAGCAAGTTGGGGAACCCTCAGCTGGAGGAAAAGGAGTACTTCAGCGGAAGCATCGCCGAGGTGGGCCGTGCGGCGCCGGAGCCGGCGTTGAAGAAATCCAGCTCCTACAAGGAAGAAAGGTAACAAAGCATTTAAATTCTGCTGTCGCTTTCTGCAGCGGAACAGAGCTTTTTGTCCTCTGCAACCAAAAGCCTTCCGAAAGTACATCTGCCAAAGTTGCAGGCTCAGCCATGGCCTTTAGCCGGATCTAGAGTAGTACTTCCTGCTGCACTTTGCAAAAAGAATCGAACACACAGCACAAATTAATCTCTTTTCGCACAGAACATGACTAACTTAATCATAGTTTGAAATCTTTTAATCCATTCTTCTTATAAACTGCGTTGTTCTGCTTTTGGGTATGGCAGGGGATCAAAGCTTGGCACGGAAGAGGGGGAGAAGGAAGAAGGTGGAGTTGTGAGGGGAAGGTGTATTCCTGGGAAGAAGCGGAGCTCAGCAAAGCAGCAAGAGCAGGGGAAGCAGATCCAGAGCAGGAATTGAGAGGGCTTCATTCATTAGGGCAGCTGCCATTAACCGTTGGGTTTGTAAATCAACAGAAAATGAAGGGGGTTGTTGATTAAATGCGGAATGAAGGGGAAGGTGGTGGGTGGCCTAGGGTTTAAAGGTTGCAGTTTTGGGGCCCGGCCCACCATTGCTGTACTTTGAGTTGACTTCTTCTGTTCTGAGATTGTCAGTTTGATATAGATTTGAGACTGAAAAAGGGCATCTATGTTTTTTCAGCCTCTCTCTCGTCTCTTCTTTTGTTTGAACTGAGTTGACTATTTAAAATCCAAAATTTTAAATTTATTGAACTAAATTTATTCATAGTCAGTAGTTTATTGAAAGAGATTTTTGCCACACAAAAAATTTTAATATTTATTTATTCGATATTTTGAAATTAAATATTATATGATACTACCACCGCATTTTAGTTAAAAATTTCTGCATTTTATTTAAATAAATTATACTTAAATTATTTTTTAATTTAAACATAATTCATCAGAACAAAATTTAATTTTTCGATGCATTTTAAATCAAATTAACTATGTAGAATATTCTATTAGATGTTCATTTTAATAATGAGGAATTAGATGAATGATTAGATTTGATTTAAGATGCATTGAGAATTAGATTTTAATTTAAGTTAAAATATAACTTGAGTATGGTTTACTCAAATAAAATGTAGGAGTTTTTAATTAGAGTGTGTTGGTTGTAAAATTAAATTAAATAAGTGTGTGTAATATAATATTTAATTTTTGGATATTTAATAAGTAAATATTGAAGTTTTTTATGTGATAGAGGTAAAAATTTCTTATTAAAAAAGTAAATAGTAAAATTAATTAAGATAGATAGTTAAAAATATAATTAGATATTTTTATTTTTAAATCAAATTTTAGAAACCAAATTACTGAAATATTAAAATGTTAGAAAAAAAAAACTTTGCAGTGGAAGTGTAAATCATGAATAATAATCATAAGCATAAAAAATATAATTGATTTTTGAATTTTATTTAGCATCCTTCTATCCATTAATGCAACATAAATAGTTTTAGTGATATATAGTTATATTGCAATGGTACAAAAAATATTTCACTAATACTTTATTTTTTATTATAATAAATAATATTTATAAGTGTTATGAGAAATATGAAGTTCTTATATGTTCAATAGACATTTTATTTTTAAACTTAATCTTTAAAGAAAAAATATTTTATTTTCATATGGTTGATATTTAAATTACTTTGTTTAGCAGTTTTCATTATATTACTTCTTATACTAATAAGAAGATAGTCATTGAATCTTTTATAATTATATTTTTTTTTATTTTTTATTTTTTTAGTTAGCATTATTCCTCTCTTTTCTCTCACTGGCGGTGCCGCGCAACGGATCAAGGACAGGGAAGCCTGTCAACATTGGTGCAAGCATTGCTTAAGGGGGTGCAGCACGGCCACGGATTATTGGCTGGCACAACTTTAGTTGCGCCGCACGAAGCCGGTGCAAACCTTGCTTGCACCGCAAGAGGATGCACAAACGCAAACGTTAAGTAGCTTGCTTGTGACCGAGCTGCTCCCCCTCACGCTGGCGCCAACAAGCTTCTCTGCCACTGGCGTCCCCTCTCTACCGCTAGTGGTGCCATAAGAGAGAGGGGGGCGGGGGGATAGATAATTATAAAAAAATTTAATAATAAAAAATTTAAAAATGATTTATTTGATAGTTATATTGAAACTCAGGATTTCGATATTATAATTTTAAAATTGTGGACTGGCATATAATTAAACTATAAATTTTAAAATCTGAGTGTAATTTACCTTAATCAAAATAGTACATAAATCAATGCTGGGAGATTGTTGTATCATTTTCAGAAAAAAGAACTTTTCTTCAAGGAGGCTACGACGGACTCAATAACATAAAGAATGGGAGCTATACTACCTTTAACCCTTTTTTTATTCAACTACCTTTAACTTTTTTGATTTATTAATTTTACAGGTTAAAGCTCATGTTTTAAAGAACCCTAATTTTTTTATTCAACTACCTTTAACTTTTTTGATTTATTAATTTTACAGGTTAAAGCTCATGTTTTAAAGAACCCTAATTATTATAATCTAAAATTATTGCTGGCTGCATTGTCCTATGTTTGGAATACGAGGAGTAATAATGTGCACTATAGTCCTTACACCACCGATAGTTATAGCAATCTAAGTACTTTTGTCGACCAAGGAGACCTTACTTCACACCAACGTGAGAAATTAGAATTTTATAAGTTAATTTAACTCATATAACCCTTCCTCTTCTCAACTTGGAGTTTCCTACTCTCAGATTGGATTAAAGTGAAGTTTGACGGAGCGATCAAGAATAATGGTTTTATAGAAGTTGAAACAATTGTCAGGGACCATGATTTTCTTGCGAGGGGATAAAAATATATACTCAAGGTGCAGAAGTTGCAGAAAGAGCTGGAGCAAGAGTGGTATTTATGTTGGCTAGCCACTGGGCTAATACAATATAAGATATCTAATTAGAGGGCGATTTCTTCATTATTATTATTAACTTAAGGCAGTGCATGAGTGTGATTCACATGATGTGCATTATTAATTTGTAAATATTTTTTTATTATTTAAAAGTCATTGGATCACACACATATATATATATATAGATTAAGTAATAAAGTACTTAATTATATAGCATCTTGTGTTTATTTTGAGGGTATTAATTAGAGTAGAGGTATGTCTTTCAGTTGAGTTTTTTATTAGATAATAGTATTTAATATATTTATTTTTTATTTTTGGGCAAATTATGTCAAGGTTTTTGAGTTTAACGCTTAATATCGCGCAGGTCCACGTTTTTAAAATTATAATATCGGGGTCCCTGAGTTTTCATAAATTATCAAATGAGTTATTTTTTAATTTTTTTATAATTAAAATTTTTAAAATTATCGTTTTAACCCTGCTCCTCTCTCTCTCCTCATGATCCGGCGCGGGCCGCGCGGCCGCCGGCGGGTCTCGCAGTTGCCGGCAGATACGTCGCACGGCAACCGGACCGCCTGCGGTTGCGCGGCCCGCGCACGTGCACCGGATCGAGAGGAGAGAGAGAAAAATATGAGTAAAATGGTAATTTTAAAAAAATTTAAGAATTAAAAAAAGACCCATTTCATAATTTATTAAAACTCAGGGACCGATGTTATAATTTTAAAAATATGGACCTGTGTGATATTAAACGTTAAATTAAGAGACCTGGGCGTAATTTGCCCTTTATTTTTTTAATGTAACAAGGCCTAGGTCGAATTATTTTTTTTTTAAAACTTTCCGTGCATCGCCGCTCGGTCCGCACAATTGAGCTCCGATATAGTCACTCGCCCTATCTCTCACCAAATCACCGCTGTGCTCTCCTTTTTCATCCTAGCTAACATCCAAGCATAAAAAACCGCGTTTAGCCTGACCGGGAGGTTACCATTCGTTTTCTATAACGTGGAACATCGTCCGAAATCGTCAGGATCAGTGTTTCTTTTCTCTGTTCATCGACCTCGCCTCGTCCTTCACTTTTTGTCAAACGTCTCTTCGTTTCTTTTTCTTTGCTTGGATTTCGGGGGGAGATCGCGAGGGATGAATGATCTCACTGGTGGCCGCCTCCGCCTTCTCGGCGGGTTGCGCTCTGCCGGCGGCGGTACTTGGGTCGCGCGCCGATTCATGCTTCAGGGGCGCGTCTTCTGCGACACCTGCCTCGCGGGGTTCGAGACCCGGCCACCACTTACCTCGAAGGTAATGTGGAAGCCCTAGCCTCTTGCTGATATTTTACATCCTTGGACCGTTGGATTTGGTTGCTTCTTGATCGCAGTGGATGTTCGAAAGCCACATTAGAATGAAGTATGGTATTCTAGATTAACCCACCAAACGCTTTAAAATACTTATCTGGTTAATCCAGGATTCCAGGGTACTTACCTCCGCTTTTCCATCCTAATGCCACTAACCCTATGGGGTGAAGTCATGAAGTACTGGCTCTTCACCCTTACCTTAAGTAATTAAACACCCAAACAGGATCCTGAGTTAATAATGGTTTGCAGCTAAACATAGTTCTGGGTTAAATTTGCTACCCTGACTGAGGTTGCTTATAGATGGGTTAGTATACTCCAGGTTAACTAATTTTATCCAAATCCAAGCTGGTCCTTGCTCATATTTGTTTGACAATGTTAATATCTTTCTTTTAATTCTATATGTTGCAGACCTTGCTCATATTTTCTTGTCTTTAGATTTAGCATCTTGGTGTATGTTTTGGTTGTTTAATTTCTGGGCAACGATGTGTTGTGTAGTGTTTGGGTAAAAACTCCAAACTAGAAATTAAGAGAAAATAAGAAGGATTTGAGGGAGGGCGGAGGGATGGCGGTGAGCACAGCTAAAGAGATGAAGGGACTTCTTTGGAGGCCGCTATGGAAGGAGAGAAGGAGAGTCAAGGCAAGTTGCTAATTGTGACAAGAAAACTTTGTTGAAAAGAGCTAGTGAAACAGAGCTAAAGGGCCACAAGCGAATAGAAGGTGAATAGCACTCAACAAACCTGAGGATTTCGAGTCTGGAGATCAGAATCTTCCCTGTCACCATAAGTAAGGATATTTATAGTGCGGAGGTGGTGGGTCAGATTAGGTGGGTTAAGCGGCTCTCATTAATGGGTCAACGGCTAGACGCCGTGGGCAGTGTGATAGCCCTGTCCACGTCACCTGACAATTCAGGCATTAATGACAAATACCTTTCCTTTGTCCCTATAGAGTTATTACATCATATTATAAGGTTATGATATGATAAGAGCTTACTGGTTAGCTATTTGTTCGACCTTTTTGTTGGACTAGGCCCTCACTCGAGTTTGTTCGGGAACGCTATTCTAGTTACTTGTCAGGGGGTTTAGCCAAATTCATCCACGTGTCACAATTGTGTAACGCGGCAGTTTTTTTCCCTTAACATGTAGGAAAGTTTTTGTGACCATTGAAAATAATCTAATCTTGTGAAATATAAGCATCTGTACAATATAATTATCAAATGCACATGACTAAATGACTTCTATAATATAGAAAATATTAGGTGGCAATTTTCATGATGCCTTGCTGAAAATTTTAAAAATTAATCCATCACTGGTTGCAAAAGTAATTTCAAATGGGCTATTGTCCCATGACAGAATTCTGTCATCTATTACTATTTATCTAAAGCAATGCCACTATGTCGTGCCATCCAGCATCATTTTAAATATGTGGATGGAAGTCTTATATGATCCTAAGATTATTTTCATGCTAACTATTGTTTTGTATTGGGTTAACTTCATGCACAATACTTAAAAGTGATTGTCTATAACTGGGAGATTACATGTGATGAATGGAGAAAGTGAGATGTGTGGTTTTGATTGGAAGCTTGTGAAAGTCTTTATATTGTTTTGAATGACGTTGAAGAAAAATCAAGACAATATTTCCCCCTTAATCTCCTTTATTTAAAGGTTAGAAAATTTTCACTTAAAAAGTCCTCTTATTTGTCTTTTCTTTTCTTGTACCAAGATCACAGGTCCTTTGAGGGTGGGGGAGGGTGTGTAATCCTCGACCTTTAGGGTTGTGTAGGGTATGGTCTCGTTTTTAGAATGTAAGGTCAAGGTTACGGTCCAATCTCACCCTTAGAAGGAGAGATCACATGTACAGGCATCTCTATCTTCATTTGTAAATGAACTTGTGCGAAGGAGAATTGTGTAGTGTTGGTCCAGGGTTGATGAGGCATAGGGAGTTATCTTTAATTTTCATGCTTTATTTTATTGCTTGAAATACTTAGTTTTATCGATTGATTTCTATCATGTTGAGTTTTTCAATTTGCACATAAATACTCAAAATTCAATCCCCCTTTGGGTATGCCTAAGACCAATAACATGTATGCATGAAGAAGCTTTTATTGTTTTATAGAAGAGGCATTTAAATTTTGAGTATCAGATCTAGCCCCTATGTGGTTAGTGGTACCTCGCAAAAAGATGTAAAGAGCACAAATATGCAGACTTAGCATGAACTTGCCGAGAAAATGATGACCAGTTTATCAATGGAGGTTAAGCATAAATGAATGGAAATTTTGGTAATATCATCTTTAGAGATGGGCTTTGTATTTCATGAAGTCAATGCTACCTCAAGTATCGACGAGAAATCTCAAATAATACTTTGCTAGAAAAAAAGGCATCATTGAGCGAGCTCTGTAATTAGAAATTTGAGGGTTTGTTGAGTAGGTTTTAGTGACTAGCAGATGGCTTTGAGACAATCTTGGCATGAAGTTCTGACGAACCCTAGCAAACATCAGACTCATAGCTTCGATGAAGATGCTTTGGGGTTCCATTAGGATGGCTTTTCGTGTATTCCACGATGAAACATTGTATTAGTTTACACGAGGTAGTTTTGCATGGCTTTCCACAATGAAGCTCCGTGGAGTACATTTGCATGACTTGTATGATGCACTTCAGGACACGTGCAGCACTTTTTTGACTGCTTTTTTTTAATGCATGATGAGGCTTTGAAGAAAAGATGTCCATCAAGAAGTCTTGTGGAGTAGAAAACTTGTCAAGCTAGGAATATCTCGCAATCCAGAAATATTTTGTTGAGTGAATTCTCCTGTGGTCTTTGAGATGATTTCGGTCATGAGCAGGTGGCATCAAAGTCGATGTTTTATGAATGAGCTTGGGAAGGTTCTCGTAACATCATGTCATGCACTGGGATTATTTATGAAGCTATTCTTGCATGTTTCTCGATATATATACATATAAACATTTGCAAAGTAGAACTATGGAGCTGATTATTGGAAAGATTAAATTGTTTCAGCTTCAAGTTATGCTATTGTATTGGTGATGCGGGACAGATGAATAATGATGCAGTTTAGAGATCAGTAATCTTACAAAGCAAATTATTCACAAACTAATGCTAAATATCAGAGAATAATTTTGTAATGACTGAGAAATTAATTAATCTCGCAAAATTGATTCCTTTCAAAATTTTAAATAAATTAGATCGAAAGTAATTGAAAAATTACCAATTCAGATTAGGGCGCAATCCGGTTTTCAACAAATCAGAAACGGGAAACAGGATTAAGGATCTCACAATATTTAACCAATAGTAATTTAAATTCACTCAATAATGAAAGGTCGCACAGGTGAAACAAATTCGAGCAAATCACAAGCGAGCAGAAAAAATCCAGATTATTTGACTTAATCAGGTCAAAGGCATTGTTGAAATTCGTACATGAATAAGAGAGTCCAGGGACCACGATGTAATTTCCCCAAAAATTAGGGCATGGGAAGTTGGGGCGCAGGCGCGCTCGGGTGCGGGCGCAGGCGCGCTCAGGTGCGGGCGCAGGTGGGTGTGCGGGCTCGAACGCGCGGGCGGGTGCAAGCAAACGCGCGAGCGGCACTGGGGCTGGCGCAGGCAGACGCGCGGGCTGGCGAAGGCAGGCGTGCGGGCGAGCGGGCGGGCGGGCTTTGGCAGTCGCGCGGGCGAGCGCTGGCAGGCGTGCCGGCGGCGTGTGGGCTCGGGCGTGGGGGCGAGTGAGCGCGGGGGCGGCATTGTCGGGAGAGGCGCAGTAGCGCGCGGGTGGGGCACAGACGCACGCGAGCGCGCTGAGGAAGCGTTGCGCGCGCAGGCGGAGCTGGGACGCGCGCGGTCGGAGAGCAGGCGCGTCTGACGGAATTGTACGAGGACGTCGTGCAGAGCCGTCGTGTGCGTGTCGGCGCATTCGTGTAGTCGGTATCCTCGGCGCACGATCGCGTCGTCTGTGTCGTCGGGGCACGTGTCCACATCAGATCGGAGTCAGCCAACTGGATGCAGGCACGCAAGCTAGCAAGCGGAGTGGACGAGAATGTGATGAGGTGAATGTGGAAGGGTGCAAGATGAATGGAATCGAACCCGGAGTGAAGAGCTGAAGCGGGTGGAGTTTAGGGATTCTCACCCTAGGCCCAAGCCCTTCCTTATCTAGGATATCGATTCATTCCAGAATCAAATAATCCCAAGAGAAATATAAGTTAAATTCATTCAGCATTAGAAAAATAAGAATAATAGGGAGACGTTTATATAGACCTCCGTACAAACTGACTCAATAAAGAAAAATACATAATGTAATAAATTCCTCAACTTAATTTCACATTAGGTTAACCAAAATAGTTTTAAAGACTATGTGGCTAAGTTTAGCCATCTTAATTTGTCCACATGTGGTCAGTGCCATTCCAATCACACGTTAATCCCATAGTCTAAACATTCACATTCGCCATCAAAACTAAACTTTGATTATCCTTTCAGTAAAGTGTGAACAAAAGCCATTAATTTGGCTATAATCCTCTTCTTAAAATTCATAAAATATTTGCTTGAATTAGCAACGGTTTCTATGAGATTCTTAGTGATAATCCAATATGCCTAACATTGCTATTGGAATCATATTTGAATAATTCCAATAACAAATCCAGGGTCGCACTTGAGTCTCCACATAAAATTGAGTCGGTAACTCATGATTATCCTTTGTTCAGGGCCCTTGTATATTGGTCTGAAACAAAAGCCCATGAAAGCTTTAATCAAATCATATTCTAAATATGACGATGAAGCTGAAACAGGCCCTTCTTCTGGCGCTATATTATTATTCGTAAAATTTTACGCAGTGATTAAATCTAACGTGCTATAGCCCTTCACGAGAAGACTATCGAATTCCTAATTCGTATGCTTAAGTGTTGTCGGTTGCTGCTATCTTTTGCTGAATTCTGTTTACCGTTTTGTTGCTGTGAATGAGAACTATCACTGATTCCTTCAGGTGCAACTGTTAGGGTTCATTGTTGAGGAAGACTTGGTGCTAAGATGAGCAGCTATGATGGTATCTCACCTACGAGATCTTGGTTTTCAACAGCCATGAACGCAATATCTGCGAAGTGAAGCTCGCAAGCAGCCCTGATGGGACCTGCAACACTGAAGTTCCAGGCCGTGAGGTAGCCCGAATCTTCCTCTCACACAACAATGGTATTATTGCATCTGACCCCAAGTATGCCAACTCCTTAGGGTACTAGAAGGCCACCCCCCTTGCTCTGTGTTCTGATCTCATGAAGCAATGCCAGCAGGATAACGGGTGATCAAGCCAGCAGGTAAATATCCATTACAACACTAGTTTGTGGTTGTTTTCTCTAATATTAGTTGACTGAAGTTGGCTTATCATGTCTGATGCTTCACTTTCGTAGTCACTAATAGTTCATGCATGTGAAGAGGTGTTAAAATGTGATTTGAATAATAATTAAATAATCTTAATTATAAGGATTATTTATTAAGCTGTTGAGATTTTTATGAAAATCAGATACAGAATTTGTTATAAGCTACCATTATAAATACGGGATGATCAGGTAGGCTGAAAAAATTGGGAGAGAGAGAAACAGAGAAGAAGTGAGATTATCAGGATTTCTGCAGTAATTTTTCTTGGATCTTCTTTATCGACTACGAAGGTGATTTTGTAGGAATTTGGAGGCAATCATCTGAGGCTCAAGGAGCAATTGGATTGTCTAATCTGAAAGAAGAAAAAAATCCAATTTCTGTATCCCGTCTGAGATCGAGAACCAGTTGATTGGTGTAAGGTTCTCTTTCTATCTGATTTTCTACATAATAAAGTCTCTCTGCTCTCCCCGTGGATGTAGGAGGAAAAACCTCCGAACCACGTAAATCTGGTGTTCTTGTGGTTGCTTCGTTCTTTTATTATCGTTATTTCTCATACTTATCTGATACTATTTATTTGACTAACTACACGTCCGGCGATCTGAATTTTCCGCTGCGTATTATTTTACAACAAAGAGGTTCACCTTTTGTGATGCGTTCATGGCATTCCAGACCTTTCCCCTATTATTATTTGGTTATAGTCTTTTGGCTGAGTGCCTTCTGAATCCTGTCTCCTTTGTTGTTGTCGTGGTATTTGCTTAGCCATCGGAAATAATCATTTTGGTTTTTGCTTGATCCGAGATAATCTTGATTTTTTTTAATGCCCTAAGAGTCGACTTGTTTTAGATGAAATTCATTCAACTCAAAGTCAACTCGTAATGCATATGTTTTTTTTGCTTTCTCGCGAGCGTGAACGGAGCATCGAACTGACTCGTGTGTTATGAGCATACATGTGTCGTGAAGAGTACCCGTTGAAGACATTAAAATATAACTAAATATTGTTGATGCATGATTCTATCGAGTAATCGGAGGTCGTTGATCTCTTGCAAATGAGATGTTCTGAAGCTTATATATACAAATAGAAGGTGAAGGGAAGTAGAAGAAATGAGTAAAGAAGAAAGGAGACCAAAGACGAGTAACTTCACGTGGAAATACTTGTATTAAGGAAGAGTACACTCTTTTTACGAGATTACAAAGCTCCAAGCATCGGAGTATCAAGCCTTGCCAAATTTCCTTTCGCTAAAAGCTTCGGAGCTCAAGCTCTTAGAATTGTTGCGAGTTATTATTGTTTGCCATATCGCGATCTGTGAGTGGTTGATGAAGGCGATAGTGTTATTCAATGTTGGTTCATATCGGATTAGTTATTTTTCTCGAGTTTAACTGCTCTGGCTGTCGAGGAGTTTGTCTTCAAGAAGGTAACCGTAATTGAGGATTGGCTTTGGGAAAGGGACAACCACCAATTAAGAAGCACTAGCCAATAAGGACATTTGATATGTCTATGGCTCTGTTTGGTAATAAGAAAAAAAAGAAGATTTGGTTGAAATTTTTAGTGATTTTTGAAAAATGTGTATGATGTGAAATAAAGTAAGTTGGTTATATTAAAAATTGTGTATGATGTGAAATAAAGTTGATTGATTTATTGAGAATTGTGTTGGATGTGAAATAAAGTGATTGTTTAATGTTGGAATTTGTGTGAGATGAGATATAAAATAATTTTTTAAGTTTTTTTAAAATAAATTTAAGATTTTGACCATGGGTAATTTTAGCCATGATTTTTAGTCCATTGCCAAACAGAGCCTATGAGTCAGATTGATTTGCCTTGAAATCAATTGTGATTTAAACTCTGTTGAATATTGAAATTTCTGATTTGAAGTTCAACTAACCCTAAACCCTAAAAAGATTCTGATCCGGCTTCACCTAGCCGCTGCCGCCGACTGCCGCACCACCAAGCCTCGCTAGATCTTGTCGCCGTCGGTTGCCTCTACTAACGGCTACTATAGGCGTTCTGGTTAAGTGATTATGGTAATATTAACGAAGTGTAACTGTTGTAATATTGAAAATTATAAAGTTATACGTACGTAAATAAATTTTAAATGATAGATATGTAAATATAAATTTTTTGGAGTCATACGAGATTGCCTTTTTTTAATTCACACAACTAGCATTTTAGATAATTTTAATTTTCCTTTCCCATTACACGTGGGTTTTATTTTTTATTTTTTTTGAAAGTTTGGGGAAAAATGATAATTTGATTATAATCTTGCACAAGATCTTATTGGTTTTAACCATTGTCGATTATCAAATAATTGAAAATTTTTTGATCAACTTACACTTTTCACATAATTTACATTAATGATGGCCATTTTTGTCAAGAATTGCATGATGTAATATATTAAAATTTATGTTATATGTGTATGGACTTTTTATCAATAATAATGTGTAAATTTTTATTTTTTATTTTTTATTTTGATATAGAAAATTTCTACGTGATATAGATATTTTTTATTCAGTATATATATTTTGCATTTGGTATAGATATTTTTTAATATATATATATATATATATATATATATATATATAACAAAACAATACTTATATTAAGTAAAAATGTTCATACCAAATAATGAAAAATTCTTTATCAAGCATAAAAAATAGTAATAAACAGCATTTTGAATATCGTTAAGGGTGGTGTGCCATGTGGGCTTTGTCATCAGTATGGTGCTCATTCAAGTGGTTCGAACTGCATTGGTCGCATCAATCTTCACTATCTATATATTGTATTCATGAAAAGTGTGAGCGTTTAAGGGTGTTAATATGGATCAAAGATTGAAAATCGATCGAAAATTGAATTGATTTTAGATCGAATTGAAATCGAGTCGATCTAAATAAGCCTACTAATGAGCCAAAAGTTCAGCTCGGTAATAATTTCGAGCCGATTTTGAGCCGGTAGGTTCGGCTCGATCCAGCTGGAAATTGGCTCGAATTAAAATATATTTTATATTATAATACATATATATATAATATATTAAATGTAATATATATATATATATGTTATATAATATATATTATAAACTGAGCCATTCTCGAGCTGGATTGTTTTGAGCTTATCCGGCTCGAGATCAGCTCAAAAAAATTTTGAAATTTGTTTTATGTTCGAGTCGGCTCGAAAATGAATTGAAATAGACTCAAAGTCGATTGGAATCGATTCAAGTCAACTCGAAGTCGAACCCAATGGAGCTCGAGTCGATTTCGAGTCGATCGAAATGTGATCAATCTGATTTCGAGCTGGTATTAGCTCGGCTTGAAATCGGATCGGTAACAGACCTATGAGCGTTGTATCACGCTTTGATTGCCGGACACTTGCCCATGTGAAAGGAAATTAAAGATGTATCAATCATTGTCAAAAAAAAAAAAATCAAATTTTCATAGTTGTAGAGTATAATTTTTGTGCTTATCAAATAAATAAATAAATATAGTTTGTATCATTATATTTATTTATTAAATATATATATATATATAGTATTTTGTGATCTGATTAATCTAACATCAAATCATATGGGCACTGAAAATGATGGAATAAAAATTCTATGTAATAAGAGGTTGACCATCTGCATCACGCCACCTAACTTCAAGCACGAGTCTGGCCGCACTCTTGCGCGTGACCTTTTTTTATTAATTTTCAATAAATCAATTGAACGTACGAATAAATAAATAATGGGCAAATTATGCTCAGGTCTCTAAGTTTAATGCTTAATATTGTGTAGGTTCATAATTAAATTTAATTGAGCTTTGATCTTGAGCAAAAGCATTCCCTAACTAGGCAGTGGGTTTGTTTGTTTGTGATGATTAATTTTAATAAAATTAAAATTAAGTGAAAATATTTTTTATTAAAAATTATAAATTGTTAACACGTGGTTCCTGCACTGCATTCTGATCGTACGCGTGGCGTCTGGTTGACCTCCAATTCTTTGACTTATTTGCTGACTCATCTGCCTGCTTTCACAGGTTCTTGACCAGGTCAAATCTCGGACACGAAGGTTCAACCTAACCTCATTCTCGATGAGCTAAGACCACTCCCGGTAACATCGGGTACGAAGTTACAGAGCAGTGTTTGTCACAATCAGCTCCACCTAACCGTGTCGTTCCCCGTACAAAGCACCTTTTTTCAAACCCGCAAATCAAGGGTCCGCGTGCTTCAACCATCATGAATTCCCAGAAGAAAGTACCAGTATTAAAAGATATAATCCTCTTTTTACGGCTTTCGGCTCCTCTGGCGGCCGACAAGCGGCGTGAAACCAGAGCTTGTCCATCATCTGTTCTTCGAAAAATTTGGATGAAGCTATGCACTCCATCAGCTACAAATACCCCTGAACAGTTCCCCAGAAAGAGGAATGGGGCAGATCAAGAGAGAAAATTTTCTCACTCTCATTGTATTAGGGCCCCAACTAAGGAGCTCTCTTCTTCTTCTTCTTCTTCTTCTTCTTCTTCTTCTTCTTCTCTGGATGCCTTGATTTCTCCCGCTCTTCCTTAAGCTTCTGTTAACAGGTTTACCCCTTTGCGAGCCGTCGTCTCCCGGAACTCTCATTCTCTTAGGTGTTCCTTGGGACCCCACATTCTACGTCAATATAAATAATATAAAATAAGGTTAATTATTATGTTGAGATATATAAAAGATGTGGTAGTAGTTAATTATTATGTTGTTATGCGTGCCGTCGTCTCCCGGAACTCTCATTCTCTTAGGTGTTCCTTGGGACCCCACATTCTACGTCAACATAAATAATATAAAATAAGGTTAATTATTATGTTGAGATATATAAAAGATGTGGTAGTAGTTAATTATTATGTTGTTATGCGTGTAAGATGTAAAATAAATTTTATTTTTTTTATTTTGAATTATATATATATATTATAAAATATAATTAATTTTTAATATTAAATATTATGAATAATGTGATATGATGGGTTACCATTAATTAAATTAAATTTAAATTATCTCAATAGATGGGCCCTAATTGAGGCCCA
The DNA here is from genome assembly GCA_002786265.1 of Apostasia shenzhenica. NCBI lineage: Eukaryota > Viridiplantae > Streptophyta > Magnoliopsida > Asparagales > Orchidaceae > Apostasia > Apostasia shenzhenica. Next base: position 584,041 of record KZ451948.1, on the reverse strand, counting down.
TGGGCCTATAGCCTTTGTTTGCTTGATTGACCGGCAGTTCAAAAAGTCAATAGCTACAATCTCAAATAAAGCTTGTTCCTTGAATGATGCTTGTCTGACTTCTGTTGCTGCACATGCTTGAAAATTAATAATTATATTATAAATAAAAATCAACTCAAAAAAAATATTTTTTACCCATATCATATAGAAAAATTCAATATTTAATTATTAAATATTTTAAAATTAAATAGGGATAATTACTTACATGCCACACAATTTAGTTTTATTTATATCTTACTCACCCATTCTTAGTTAATTACGCTATACATATTTAAAATATTATAAAATTTTACATACATATATTTTAATTTATTTTTATAATAATGAGTAATCATAATTTTTCAATAACCTAATTATAGTTAGATTATATTATTTTAATGATATTTAAATATATTTGAGTGAAAATCCTAAAATCTTAATGTTTAGGTGGCGGCAAAGGAAGGAGACATCAACGATGTGAATTGATTTTAGGACAAATCAGCACTTTAGTGTAGCATTGAGGAAGAGAAAAATATATACCATTAAGAGTAAAAATATAATTTTACTGATTTACTAAGAGAATATTTTTTCAAATAGGTTTTAATTAAATTTTAACTCAAATGTGTGCATGTAAGATTTTGTAATGTTTTGAGTGTGCATAGCGTAATTAACTAAGAATGGATGAGTAAGACATAAATAAAACTAAATTGTGTGGCATGTAGGTAATTATTCTTATTAAATATTATATAATAATACTCATTTATTTTAATTTTATAACTAATACATTCTAGTTAAAAAAATTTATATTTTATTTGAGTAAATAATGCCTAAATTATGTTTTAACTTAAATAAAATTTATCAAAATAAAATCTAACTCTCGTGCATCTTTAAATCAAATCTCACATGTTAAAAATTATTTAAATTTATTAACTACATAGAATATTTCATTATTTGTCCATTTTAATAATGGAGAATTAGATGAACGATCAGATTTGATTTAAGATGCACTGAAAGTTAGATTTTATTCTCATGAATTTTGTTTAAGTTAAAACATAACTCAAGCATGATTTATTTAAATAAAATGTAAGAATTTTTTTAATTAGAATTTGTTGGTTGTAAAATTAAAATGAATGAGTACGTGTCATATAATATTTAATTTTAAGGTGTTCAATAAATAAATATTAAATTTTTTTTATATCATACGATAAAAATTTCAAAAAAAAATATAAAAATTAAAAATATTATTTTGTCTCTCTTTTTTTTTCTCCATCTCTTTCAGTAAAGGGCATTTTAATAATTATAAATATAAAAAATATTAAAAACACATTCTTTTGTCCTTTGATGGCGGAGCCTTGGCAGAATCATGTTAAAGAGACCATGTGAAACATTTAAATAAAACTTAACGATCAATTTTAAATATTTAATGAATTTTAGAAACTCGTATTTTATTGTTAACTTATTTGATATTATTTTAAATCTCAAAAATGTATATAATATTTTTAAAATAATTAACATAAAATCAAAAGTTAAACAACCAAATTACTAAATTCTTATAGCATGAAATTTGATAAAGTTGATAAAAAATTTAATTACCATATTAATTATAATATTTAAAAAATTAAACTATTCGCACAAGCTATATAAAAGTGATCTTCACATAAAATATGTGATGTAATATTATCAAAATTATATTACATAAAAAAAGAGAAATTTAACAAAAATAATTTAATTAAAATGAATTGTAATAAAAAAAAGTTAATTGATAGATTAATGTTTACGTGCATATAATTTATAATTAAATAATATTTTTATGTAACAAAAATGAGCTGTTAGGTGCAGAAAAGTGAGTAAACGTGACTATTAAAATACTTTTTCAATAATTCATGACCAAGTTCTACATTAATCATTAGAGAGTGATAATTATTCAGAGAGTCCTCTTATTATCAATCTGTTCATTCTATATCCGATCGAAGGGGATGTACATACAGAACATTAAATTCATCACAAATTACGCATTTCACCATCTTTTAGTAAATATTACACATATCACACTCTTTTTACATTTCTATTGTTACAATAGAAATGTAAAACCCATAAGCAGAGTGTGATATGTGTAATATTTATTAAAAGATAGTGAAATACGTAATTTATAATGAATTCAGTATTCTGTATGTAAATTTCCCTAATTTAAATTATGTAGGGATAAGTTCGTCCATGGTGGCGCCGATGATGACGTATGCAATTTTTAGCTTTTTAGGCCCAGCTCAAGCTTACCATTTTTGTTATATTAATATTTAATATGCGCAAGTTGAAGTTAAATTACACCCAAATTTATAAGTTAGAATATAATAACACTCAAATTTATATTTTTAAAATTTTAATATCTGAATTTCTGACATTTAATATTTTAATATCTGAATTTTTTTATTAATTTTTTTTAAATTATAATTATACTTTTCTCTCTGTTCGTCACCGGTGAAAAGAAAAAGAGAGAAAGAGGAGAGGGTATAATTGAAAAAACCTGAGTGTTATTATACCCTAAATTTAGGAGCCTAATAAATTTGTAATTTATTCTATTAGTTTTATCATTTAAAATTTAATAAACGGCAACTATCTCCTCCATTTCGATCTAGTTGGTTAAGCGAAGGACAGTAGATCTCTCGTCATCCCCTCTTTTCTCTGTCTCTCTGTCTCATGAAATGGGTTATACGAAAGAAAGAGTAAGACTCTCATCACACTTCTCTTTCTCACCACGCACGCACACGCGCTCTCTCTCCCTCGTGAGCTATAGTGGTGGCATGGATGGAAGGTATTGGGAGAGGGAAGGGAAAGAATTAGAAGAAAAATTTAAATATTTGCTTTTTAATTTTTATTTTTTATTGCTACAATATAATTGAAAATTATCTAAATAGATTTGTGTGAAGTCTTAGATATAATCTGAGTAACCTAAAAGCTTTAATAAGTGTCATATTAAACTTTGATCTCAAGTACTTATATAATTCACCTTTATTAAAATGAAATTTGTTAATCATTCCAATGCTCTCATGTTAGGGGTGGCAATATATGATTCGATTCATGAACTCAACTCGAACCCGACTCACAAATTTTGGGTATGAGTCATAAATTTTGACCCGTTTATTAAAAGAGTCGGGTTTAGGTTGGGCATAATCGGGTCGGGTCGAATTTGGGCTGAGCATTTATCAAAAAATACTCTATAAATAGGTCGACCCAACTCGCCAATCCGACCCATTTATTCATCTAGTTAGGTTCGAGTTATGGATTTTGACCTATTTAATAAATGAATCAGGTTAGGGTTGAGGCTATTCGGGTCGGGTCAGATTTAGATTTGACCTGAACCCGACCTACTTGCTAGTTTTGCCACCCCTACTCATGTTCACTCTAGTGCCAAGAATCTTTTACTATATGGTTATGATCGCCAGTGTAAATTCTAACAACTAATAACGACTAATACTTTTTCAATCTACTGCCAATAATTATCTCCAATCTAAAAATTGATAATATAATAAATATGTGTCTAAAATGTAAAAGAGTTATTTGATTAAATTTTTTAATTATTCTATTTATGTTGATATGTGGCTTCAGCGTTGCATTACAACCATACACATGGTGCTTGGCTTGGCTACTAGCCTTATGATTATTATTTTTACAGATCTTAAATCTCGTCTATGACGTGTGGGTTACAGCTCACAAATCTCGTCCACGATGTTTCCAGCTCTCCCAATAACATCGGGCACGATGTTTCCCAGCTCTCCCTAAACATCAATGACGATATTTCTCAGCTACACCTGTCGCTGTCAATGTGCTCCGACCACACCATTTTCAATGTCGCATGTTTCAGCCATCACGAACCCCAAGAAGACTTGCAAAGACCAAGAGGATAAGCTCTTCACCTATTGCTTTCTGCTCCTTCAGTGGTCGACAGCGGTGGGACCACCAGCGTGGGCTCAACAATGTTTATATTTTTCCCTCCCAAAAACCCGGGCGGACCTCTCCAACCACCCGCCTGTAAATACCCCTGAAAGACGCTTTAGAGGAAGTTTTTTTTTTCCTTTCAGTAGAAGGGGGAGTCCGCTTCTTAGGCAAAGGCTTCTCCTCAGCTGCTATTACTTTTTTTTCCACTATTTTACTCTTTTTACCTTTATACTTAGCCCAAGCAACTTTCTTCATTTCTTCTGGAGATATAATGAAATACTTCAAGTTGACCCGGTGGACGTAGGGAATTTCCTTCCTGAACCACCTTAAATCAGTGCGTGCTATTCTGAATGCTCCTCTTATTTAAGTCTTAATCATCAGGTTTAGCCCTTTGCGTACTGGTCTCTTGGGGCTCTTTTTCTCCTATTTCTCAGGTCAACAATTTAAATTGAAATAATTTTAAAAAATAATCTTTGTTTTTTGGCTAAATTATATGTATAATATTACTTAATCAGCATAATTTTTTTGTTTTTGAGTCCTATAAATGTTGCTACAGAGATTTTTATAGTTAAAATAAATACATGAATCTAACAATCCAGTTATGCCGCTAGCCAGCAGTCCTCAAGCACCTCCTCTAGCAATGTTGTCCTCTCGTGTTGCATCGCGACATGCCGACGATCAGCATGATTCTAGCAACGACGGGATCGAGACTCATCTTCTTAGGGAAGGGGCGAGAGTAATTTTTTCTTTTTTTTTATTGCTAAACGGAGGAGAGTCATCAGAACTTATTGTTCTTTTATCTTTTTCAGTGTGCATTAGATAAAGAGAGGCAGAAAGAAAGAGCGAGTATTGAATTTTTTCCAGTGCTTTCAATACGTTACAATTCTATCACCTTTTCTGATTGCCACGCATAAAAATTTTTATCGATTCAGAGTTTATGCGTGTGTATGAGAGCGAGAGGAGGGAGATAGAGTTCCAATGAGAGTGAAGTGAGATAGTGGGTAAATAATTATTTACAAGAAATTTGATGATAAAAATTATAAAATGATTAAACTTAGAATTACTCAGAATAAAAAACTAGAATTGAGCTCAAATCAACATAGTTTTAGCTTCATGAAATAATTATTATGTTCGATTAATGATATCACATAAGGTGTTTTTTTTCATGAAATTCGGCCGTAGCCTATAATACTATAACAGTAAAAAAATACATCAGGTACAAAAAGTTTGATCCTCGTTGAGGATCGCACAAAAATCGAGTGGGAGGGACATGCCCCTACGCCACTCTGTGTCATCGAAACAAGAAAAGGAAGCTACAAAGTCTGCCGCTCTATTAGCGGCTCTATAAATATGAGATATCCTATATGCCTTAAAGGCACAAAAAAGCTCAGCAATCTAGGCCATGGTCTTGAATAAGGTGTTTTTTTTCAGCATATAGATGCGCGTTATAGTGCTGAAAGAAACGACAAAGGCTTTATTGTTGTTGTAGTATTTTACTTCTAACAGTTATTTTCAATTTCATACAGTATTTTATTGCTAATTAAAAGCATGGAAATATCTATAAGCAGTATAAAGATGATTATAACAAATAAAAGATTGCTTAAAGATGATTAATAAAATATAACGATTGCTTAAAGATGATTAATAAAATATAACGATTGCCGGGTCTCTTTGCTTGCGTTCCCTGCAAAAATTGTTGCCCGTCTTGCTGCTCGGCCCTCAGGAAACCCTCGACCTATCTAATAGTTTGTTCCGCCCTTCCAGCTCCTCACCTCACCGTCACAGGCCATGTCGAAACTGTCGTCAGGTCTCTCCGCTCTTAGGGCCTCAAGAAACCCTCAGCCCGTCTTGCAGCAGCTCATCCCTTAGAAAACTCTCGTGCCCTCCTATCCATCTCCCCATCTGCACGTCTACATGAAGAAAACTCATCTAGCATCATATGAACGCAAAAAAGAAATAAGCAAATAAGGAATTGCGTATCGAGAGGGAGAAAGCCCCTCCCTCGCGTAAACTCTCATTTTTATAGAATAATAAATATATTTCACTCATTTTTTAAATATTATAATGACTATGATTTTTTAAATATTGTATTTTAAAAGTAAAAAAGTGTGACATGTAATATTTTATATTTATAGTTAAATATTTAAAAATAAGTATTTAATTCATAAATATGATATTATGAAATATTATATATATAAATGTTTTAATTTTTTATATTCCAGTTTATATAATTATTTTTTTAAAATAATAAGTCAATAATTATTAAATTTATTGACGCGAAAATTTTTTATTTATTTATAAAATGATAATCTTTTATATGTAAAAATTTAAATATTGTCTTACATATTATCTTTTTATAAAAGTTTCATGTATTTGAATAATAAGTAAATATTAAAATTTTTATTTGTCACGTATATAAATGCAAAAAAAAAACGTTTCTACCAGTTGGTGGGTCCCCTTAAGCGCGTGCCATCGGAGCCCAATAATTTCTCCATATTCATGTTGCACTGCACATGGCCTCCTGCCAAGCCCATAACCCGATAACTGGAGCAGAGAGTTCAGCACTTACACGTGCCCGTCGCGAAGGGGCAGCTGTCAGTCATATATCATCGTGGCGGCCTCCCATTGGTTGAGATCAGCAGAAACATGATAACATTAAATACTAATCCTGGGTTTATAAAGTCCTTAGAAGCAGCCTCCAGTCTTCTTCCCAAGTGAGATCTCGCCAAAATCATATTCCACCAAGGGGAAAAAAAAAAATCCAAGTGTGAGAGGCTGAGCGAATCCAAGCGAAGAAGAACAAGATCAGGTTTGTTTTCTAAACTGATTTCCTTCACTCCTCAGTCTCTTCTCTCTGTTCCAAATTTCATAATTAGAAGATTCAAACTTTGTGTTTTCCTTTATTTTTTTTCCCTTGATTTGATCTTGAGAGTGTTTGATTCTCTATTAGCCGTCGGTCGCGCGTTTAATCCTCTCTTTGAAGCTTGTTCTTTGAATTAAAAAGACCAGTTTTTGGCGTCTTACGATCGACTTCTATTTGTTTCTCTGTAAAACACTTGCCTGTGTTCTTTGTTTTTATTTAAGAATCAGGCTTTGTTGTCTCTGTTCTGCTCTGTTTTTTTTCCGCCATGGCCGCAGCTTTGGATTTTCACAATAGCTGCCTGCTCCACTCCTCGATTTCTCCCAGTGAAGAGGAGCTTATGCAAGCACTTCAGCCTTTTGTTAGAAGTGCTTCTTCCTCTTTCTCTCCCCCTTCCCCTTCTCCCTCTCCATCTTCTTATCCTCCTCCTATGACCTCTGTCCCTTATTCTTCCCCTCCCTTGTCTTGCCCTTCTTACTTCCCCCCCATTCAAACTCCTCTCCCGGAAGGCTTAGTCCCTAATTTCGGGCAAATAGAAGCCATGTTCCATTTCCAGCAGCAGCAGAGGCAGAGCGTTCTCGGTCTCCGGCCACTGCCGATGAAGCACACCGCCGCCGCTGTGCCACATCCGGCAACGGGGAAGCCGGCCAAGCTTTACCGCGGCGTTCGGCAGCGCCACTGGGGAAAATGGGTTGCGGAGATTCGACTTCCCCGCGGCCGGAGCCGGCTGTGGTTGGGCACCTTTGACACAGCTAAGGAGGCGGCGCAGGCCTACGACCAGGCCGCCTTCCGTCTTCGCGGCGACTCTGCCAGGCTCAATTTCCCGGATCTCCGGCGCAGTGGCTCCCTTGATGACGTTAACCTGCTCCACCCCTCCGTCGAGGCCAAGCTTCGATCTATTTGCGATAATCTTGCGAAATTGCCACCCAAGAAGCTGTCCGGCCGCTCTGCGGCGAAGCCGGCGGATGTTGTCGACGCAGCAGTTTCACTGTCGGAGAACAAGCCGGATAGCTCCTCGACGGAAGTGGAGGTCTCTTCTTCGTCCTCTTGCTCTCCGGCGTCGGGGATGGAGCAGTTGGACTTCACGGAGGCGCCGTGGGATGAATCAGAGAGCTTTGTGCTGAGGAAGTATCCCTCTTGGGAGATCGATTGGGAATCTATCCTCTCTTGATTTCAAGAACGCTGAAAAAATTTGTAAATAGCGTTGGTGTTTACATTTTGGCCCCTGCAAGGGTTTGTTTTCTAAAAACAAATTGCAGAGGGGCTCCGTTGCATATCTCCTTTCTTTATTGCTTCCAGTTTTTGTCTGTAACCGTTGGTTTGCCTCTTATATTTTTTGTAACGGAGGCATGGCCATGGTGGAATGCTGTAAAATTTTATCGTTACAAATCTATCCCAGAATATTTATGTCCTTTTATTTTTATTTTTTTTTTAAATGAATCCTTTTATTAGTATATTGCATTTGTATAAACTTCATGTTCTTTCACTAAATATTGCATTTAATAAGGACTTTGATCTATGAATATTTTTGACATTAAATTTAATTTTATTTCACATTATATATGTATAATAAAATCAATTTTTTTTAAGCTGAAATTTTGAAAGTAATGGGCTTGCGTCTGGCCTTAACTAAAGATGGATGACAGAGTGATGGGCTTCTGTAATGGGCCGACGGCCCAGAATATTTGTTCATTTTTTAATGAAATGTATGATAAAATTCATGATTATTTTCTTGTCATTCTTTAATTATAGAATGACTAGTTGTGAAGATTGGAGTTTGGATCCACTGAAAAATAGATATAGAAAATGAATCGTGTAATTGATCGATTATTATTCTCGAACAGATGCTGCTAATCGATCGATTATTATTCTCAAAGGGTGAATGGACTCACACATTTGTTAGCCCAAAGGCCTCTTATCTCTAGACTCTGATATTACTTGAATAAATGTTTTGATTTTTTTTCTTCAATAAATCTGCTTGTAATGACTTTCATGCTTGAAATTTATGAATGAATGATATTTAAATTTTCAAAAAAGAAAAAAAGTATAGCATGTACAACATTAGTAGTCCTAAGTATGAGAGATTATATTAATAACATAAATAAAAACTTGATAGCTTCAAATACAAAAAACATGCTATAGATGACATAAAATGAAAAATGCTAAAATAGTTCTATATATTCATCGAATCATGTAAATTAATGAATTAAAACCAACAAAGTAACAATTTCTCTCGCATTCTTCCTCATGATCTTAAGGGCATTGGAATGCCAAATTTCTTTTGGATTGCTAGTTGTTTTAATCGTTAAACTTTATCACCACTATGATTCCCACAGAGTAATCCCTTTATGCATGTGCATATTTGTCAACCTCTCTGTATAGTTGTTAACACGTGGTTCCAGCGCTGCATCCCTGTCGTACACATGGCGTCTAGCTGGCTTTTGGCCTTCATTTCTTTTTAACTAATACATCTATCTTTTCTCATCAGGTCAGACCTTGGTCAAATCTCGGACACGAGGGTTCAACCAAGCCTCGCCCACGATGAGCCAGGACCATCTCTGGTAACATCGTCCTCGATATTACAAAGCGGTGCCTGTCATAATCAAGCTTGGTCCGACCGTGCAATTTCCCGTACAAGACATTTTTCCCAGACCCGCAAATCAAGGGTCCACATGCCCCAGCTATCACGGATCCCCAGAAGCAGTACTAATATTAAAAGTTAGCATCCTCCTTTTGCTGCTTTTGGTCCCTCCGGCGGTCAACAAACGGCGAAAACTCAGAGTTTGTTCACCTCATTTTCTTCGAAAAACCAGGATAAAGCTGCATCATCCGCTGCCTACAAATACCTCTGAACAGTCTTCATGAAAAGGGGGGAAGGACAGATCAAAGATCAGACCAACGAGGATCCAAGATTATAGATTATGGTGCAAGCAGCTTCCCTGATTTCTCATTCTCATTATATCAGAGCCTCAATTGAGGAGCTCCTTTTTTCTCTCTCTTTTTTCCAAGCATTATATTAAACCTTCGCGGCTACCCTTTTCCTTTAGTGAAATCCTTTCGCTGATCGCTCGGTGGACGTAGGGAACTTTCTCCCTGAACCACCTTAAATTATTGTGCGCTCTTCTGGATGCCCCGAACTCTCTTGCTCTCTCTCTCTTAAGCCTCCATTAACAGGCTTACCAATTTGCCCGCCGCCGTCTCCCGGAACTCTCTCTCTCTTTTGGTGTTTCTTGGGATCCCCTATATCCTTCGTCAACAATAGTTGTTTGACGAAATACTGATGTGGTCACCTCATATATATATATATATATATATATATATATATATATGCCACCATCTTTTAATCATTTGGGTACACATTGTTAAGAGAAAATTAAGTGACCTCATTCCTTATATCTCTATACATATAATTTATTTAAGATTATGTTTTTACATAATAATTTTATTTTATATCATCCGAAAATTGAATTTTGTTCCGCTCCTATTATTGGATCCCATGAGATCACTTTTGTTCGAAATTTAAAACGCACATTTTATTATATATGGACTTGACTTGATTTTTACTTGATTCATAATTAATTTAAGCGAAATAAAATTAATTTAATTTGTAATCCACTTGATATTTATAATTTAATAATATGTATTTCCGATATTTTACATACAAATATACGTTTAGAGGATTTATATTAAGAAAATTAATATATAAAATAAACATTATACAAATATTTTTTTTAAAATGTCATAATAATATATAAATATATATTAAATAAATATATAATACTTAAAATAATATTAAAAATATAACTTGATTTAACACGATAATCAACTCAAACGCGAAGAAATTTTTACTCAAATTCAAAAAAATATATTTTGAGTTGAAGTCAACCCAGTCGAACTCAATTTGTTAACGGCCCTAATAATTTTTGTGCTAAATTTTTATTTCAAAAAAAATTTGAAATTTTTGTGCCTCATGTACATCTAAAATTTGAATTTAGATTCACTTTTTCATGAAAATATCAGTGTATATCTTAAAATATTATGTTTGTTTCTCTCACACTTGTAAGTTTTCTCAAATGGGTCTATTTGGGTGCATCAATTTCAATTAAATAAAAGTGAAGGTTGTAAAATTATGATTTAATTAAAAATTAAATGCGCTTAACTTATTGAATTATTTAATATTTATCTTATTTTAATAGATTTGTTAAGGGAAAAAATTTGATTTAAATAATCCTATTTATAAAAAATATTTATTGGGCTATTGAGATTTTTATGAACATTAAATACAGAATTTATTATATATATTTGCTACCACCGTTAATATGGGATTTGATAAGCCGATTCATGATTAACGCAATTTCTAATTCAAGTCTATCAGTTCTTAAATTTCTTTCTGGGAAATATGAATATGTGATTTACTTGGATATTTTTTATAGTGTTTTTTTGTTTCTTATAGAGGTAATTTCATAGAAATCTGATGAAAATCATTTAAGTTTTAGGAGCAATTGAATTGTCTAATTTGAAAGAATAATAATATTTATTTTTTTATATCCTATTTGAGATCAAAAATCAGATGATTATTGCAAAGTTCTCTTTCTATCTGATTTTCTATATAATAAAATCTCTTTCGGCTCTACCTGTGGATGCAGGAAGAATCCATTCGAACCACGAAAATATGATATTTTGTGTCTGTTTCATTCTTTTTTTATTGTTATTTCTCAAATTTATCTATTCAATTTTTTTTTCTATGTATTATCCTGCAACATTATAATATTTATCACGGATCAGTGTGGATCCAGTGGCGGAGCCACATGGAAATTAGGGGGTGCAATTGGACCTTCTGTTTATTTTTTTAATTAAACACTCAAGTTTTTTTTTTAGTTCCGAATTTTATGTAATAAATATTATATCATAAATTGTGATAATAAGTAAAAAAAATATTAAATTAACAAATTATTTAGATAACTTTAAATTTCAATTTTTCATAAATTATTCAACATATAAATTATATAAATAGACTTTATATTGGTAAAAACTCATTCAATTTAAAGAATTTATTTAGGTATCTTATATTTAAATTAAAAAAATATTATATACCTTTAATAAAAAATTAATTAACTGATCATAATTTAGATTTCTAATTCACTAAATTATTTAATAGATTAACACTTAATTTATTGAATAATGTAGCATATTAAAATTTTAATTTGTGAGTAGCTATTTTACTAAATAGTTATTTGAGGTATCCAAAAGAATTCTTAAATCAAAATTTTTTATTTTAAATAAAATTCAGTAAAGAATTTTAAATTTTTTTATAATTTAAATAATTTTAAATTACTATAATATTATTATAAATAATTTATTTCACCGTCCTAATTTTGAGGTTTTGATTCTGCCGTTGTGTGGATCTTGTATATATATAATCTAAAAAAGTATTAAAAAAAACAATTTAATTAAAGGATTTTTGAAAAATAAAATCTCTGGTTCTATGATTAAAAATAGATATTAATTTATTTAATTTTATTTAAATTTTTAATGGACTGGCATTTGGAATCAATCCAATCTGCGTCCCTTCAGCCTTCAGGCCTTCTGGATAAGTGATGGGCGGCCCATCGTACGGATCCACTTTTGTAAATTCATATTTATCCATTTTTAAATTCATATTATTCCCTTCTCGTTGAGGGGGAAAGGGCTTCATGAGCTTCCAGCCGTAGGATCCTGCCCAGCGTCAATCTCGAGGCAAATTAGCTGTGGGATGCTTTAGATGGAGATTCATTAATAAAATATCCCTTGCAGCGATTTTTTGCAAGTTGCAACAAATTGGTGGTGCATGGTTCAACTACTCTAACCTTCTTTCTCTCTCTCTCTCTCTCTCTCTCTCTCTAGAAGTTTATCTATTAAGATTAAATAAGAAATTAATTACTTTTTCTTGAAAATCTGGTACGAGAAAAAAATCAATTTTATTTGAATAGGATAATGCGTAAATTAATTCAGATCGAAATCAGATCGATTATATTTCAATCGACTCAAAATTAGATCGATGTCAATTGAGTTCGACTTCGAGCGGGCTAGAGTTGACTCCAATCGACTTCGAGTCGATTTTGAATCTCAATTTTTCTTTAGCCGATCTCGAGCTGGATAAGCTCGACTCGATTCAGATCGAGATCGGCTCAGCTGATAATATATGAATTTATATGTATTATATTTAATATATATTATAGACATATACTTTATATATGAAATTTAATTCGAGGTAGATCAAGTCAAGTTTATCCGGCTCAAAATCGGCTCGAAATTATTATCGAGCCGAACTTTTGGCTCGTTAGTCCGCTCGTTTAGATCGACTCAATTTCAATTAGATCTAAAATCGATTTAATTTTTGATCTTTGATCCATATTAATACCCTTAAATACTATTGACTCATTGAGACGCATAATTTTAAATTTTCAAAAAAAATATCATCAATTATTACTATGATTGTTTTTTCAAATTTCCCATTTTTTTCAAAAATCCCAATTTATCTTGTTTATTAGCCTCATTTGATTCAACTTTTTTTTAGATAATAGAATTTTTTTTAATTAAATAAAAAAATATTTTAATAATAGAAAGTGTGTAAAATCTGAAATATTTTAAATTTTAATATTAATATTTATATTAAATGTGAAATAAAATTTACTTTTATATTAGATAAAAAAACTACCTCAAATCTAACTAGTCCTGGATGTCACTTGATTTTGCCTTACTTGATTTTGGGTGATATATATCTAAATAATATCTTAAATTAATTATATATTTTGTATCTTTATATTATTTAAATATTTTATGAAAATAAATATATAATAATATGACAAAATCATAATAATATTGAATTAATCATCCTTAATAAGTGAGTATATCCTAGCATGCATTATCTTATTTTTAAATTTAACTATAGCTTTATAATACATAAAGATATTCAATTTAAATATAATTATGAACTAAAAATATTTCTATCTTACACCTGGCTTAATAATTGAGCTGTAATAATTTTTTAATAGTTAAATTAATACGATAAAAAATAAGCGAAGAACAAAAGCAACTTTAAGGTCAAATAAATAATCAAAAGTATCAAATGTAATGCAAATTAGAATAATTTTTACCATAAATAATTAGAATTATTTACTTTGTAATGTATATGTAGCAGAATTATTTTCAAAAAAATAATTATTCGATGGAAATTTTTTTTAACAATACAATCATAATATAATTTTTTTGTTAGAATTGTAGATAAAATTTGAAAGCAAATTTAATTTAGAGTGATTTTGGAAGATTTAACTGACAATATTTCATTTAGTAATTAACACATTTAAATAATATTAAAAAAGTAAAAATTATTTTTCTATAATGATATCTAAATATTATCACTCAATTAAATGATATATAAATATCATAATATTATTTGTGAATAAATTTACCAAAACAAAAAAATTAAATCTTCGAAACAATTTACGGAAGCCAAGAAGCCAATACAATCATAATATATATATTTTTTTAATATATTTATAATTCTAGTTTTTTATTTAATATTGTATCCTAATTAATATTGACAAACATACAATATTGATTTCTAAAATATGTTAAATCAAAGTCGCTTTTATCAGCATGTCAAAAAAAAAACCCTTTTATTAACTTTTGTTAAAAAAAATAATAACATAATGTATCATTAAAATGTAATTATTTTATATATTTAATATTTAAATTTTTAATATTATATACTAGCTACTTAATTCACCTAAAAATTATAATTATAATTATATATATATATATATTATAATTTTATAACATAAATTATACATAATTTATAATTTTTATATAATTTTTTAACTAAGTAATATTAAAAATATTATTAAATTTTAATAAGATGTACTTAATTGCCCCTAAATAGTATGCTTTATCACGACGGAAGCTCATGAAAACCAGCTAAGCACGTGTGGCTAAATTTTCATCTGCTTCAATCTTGTAACACTTTAGGGCCTATTTTATAGTGAATTTGGCCTTAAAATAAATAGAATCAGATTCAAAATTTGAAGCGACTTTAAAAATAGTTTAAAATTAGTTTTGAATGTACTTTAATTTATTTATATTTGGATAAATTTTAATTTAAAAGTTTGGAATCTCTTAAAATCACGTTTTCGGTGGTTTTAGCTTCGTGATCTTGGAGGCGCTTCATGATGGTGAAATGGAATCGATTTTATTCGATGAATTAGATTTGTTTGGTATCTAAAGACGTTTTAAATCGATCGAAATTGAACGAAAAGTGGTATCAAACATGGCCATAATTTCTCTCAATTAATAAAAGAAATAAACCAATCTTCCATTTCCCTTTCACTTTAATTCCCCTCCTTCCCCCTTTCTCCTCTCTGCTCTTCTCCTCCCAAAGCTTGCAACCTTTTTGCCAACTTTTTGCACCCAAAAATCTCCCCAATCTCCTTCCACCTTCTCTCTCCTCTGCTTCACCCATTTCTCCCTCTCCCTCCCCCCTCCTATATACCAAATTCAGCCATGGAGTCACCTATCAGCGGAACCATGCAGTCCTCCAGCGCCGACTACGAGGACCTAGACTCCTTGCCGGCGGACGGCTCGTCCCTCCCCTCCT
Organism: Apostasia shenzhenica; assembly: GCA_002786265.1. NCBI lineage: Eukaryota > Viridiplantae > Streptophyta > Magnoliopsida > Asparagales > Orchidaceae > Apostasia > Apostasia shenzhenica. The sequence continues at coordinate 568,598 of KZ451948.1, read as the reverse complement.
TCCACACCCTCCCGCCGCCGCCGGCGTCCCTCCCCTCATTCGAACCCATCGCCTCCTACCTCGCTTCCCCCGAGCTCGTCGACTCGCCCTTGTGGGCGCCGACAGTACCGCTCTACCGCCCGTTCCCGCAGCAGCTGCCGCTGCCGGCCGCAGGCCCTCCGTCAGTTTCCGGCGCAGGCTCACCCTCCTCCTCCTCGCCGCACCCCCCGGCAGCCACTGCTCCTCGCGGTTCCAAGAAACGATCCCGCGCCTCGCGCCGCGCTCCGACCACCGTGCTCACCACCGACACCTCCAACTTTCGCGCCATGGTGCAGGAGTTCACCGGAATCCCTGCTCCGCCGTTCGTCAGCTCGCAGTTCCCCCGCCGGCCCCGCCTCGACCTCCTCCACCCCGCATCGCCGCCGTACGCCCTGAGACCCTTCGTCCAGAAGCCGCAGAGTCCCGCAGGTTCTTCTCTTCCTTCCTCGGTTCCTCCGCCCACTCCTTCCTCTTCCCCGTTCTCCGCTAGCATCAACTCCATCGGCAATGGCGGAATCCCACTCAGAGATCCAAATCCTTCGAACGAGTTTCTCAGCTTCTGGCCCATCAACGGAGGTGCCCTCGAGAGCATCATTCCCGGAGCATCTGCCAACGTCGCGGCCAGCTGCGAGCCTGATGATCTCTCCGCCGTGCGGCGCCCTTACAGCGCCGAAAAGAAGCCGGCGGCGATCGCCGGTGGGAAAGGGGCGTCTGACCCCTGGCTTCTTTCTTCAGATTAGAAGTAGTCGATCGAGATTTATGCGGTCGTGATCAGGAGGACGATGAAAAATTTGTTCTTCTTTCTTAATTTGGTGATGATCAGTACGTACGTATCATGAATTGACCTTGCGTTGAATTTTTTGATGTACGTACGTATACCTGTACGTATACGGTTCCAGTATTTAAACAGTTATTTAACCAACACTAATATAATAATTACATAATTGGGTGAAATTCAATAAGCATTGTTGAATATATATATATATATTTTTGTACGTACTATTGATCAAAATATAACATTTCATTTTTCATTTTTTTATAAAAAAATTCTAACCTTCTATTTTAGGTCAATTTATTAAAATTTGGCTAAAAATCTTATGTAATTTAAAAAAAAATTATTATATATTTCATTCTACATAAACTTTAATATTAAATAATTATTTTATTTTACATTCAACATATTTTTTAAAAAATTAAAAAATTTTATTTACATTTAATGTAATTAATTTATTATATTTTATATCATACATATTTTTTTAAAAAACATATTTTTTTTCAAAATTAATAAAAATGTACTTTAAATTTGATCATATTTTGTTCGATTCGAGATCTAGCTTGACTATTAAAAATAAATTGATTTAATATGCATCTAAAGTCTAAACAACTATAGATATTTATTTTTAGAAATGTGTAATTCAGAAATATTTTTATTTAAATAACTTATAATAATTTATGTTATAAAAGACTAGGATTTGAAATATATAAATATAATTTAAAATTAATTTTATATTATTATATTTTAATATATCTAAAATATATAATATATATTTTTATAGAGAATATGCTTTAACTCAAAAATTAACTAAAAACTGAAAAAAAATAGGGATAATTACCTACATGTCACACCATTTCGCTTTATTTATGTGTTACCCATCTATTCTTAGTTAATTACGCTATGTACACTCAAAACATTATAAAATTTTACATACACACATTTTCACTTGTTTTCATTATAATGAACAATTATAATTTTCCAATAAAGTAACTATAGTTAAGTTACGAAAAATCTGAACCGTTCATCATATTATTTTAAGGATATTTAAATATATTTTGGGTGAAAATCTTAAAACTTTGATATTTAGGTTGTGGTAAGGGAATGAAACATGTGCGACGTGAATTGATTTTAAGACAGATCAGCGCTTTAGTGTGACATCGAGGAAGAAAACAATGTACTTTCAAAGATAAAAATGTAATTTTAATGATTTACTAACGAAATATTTTTTTTCAAATAGATTTTGACTAAATTTTAACTTAAGTGTCTGTATGTAAGATTTTATAATATTTTGAGTGTGCATAGCGTAATTAACTAAGAATGGATGAGTAACACATAAATAAAGTAAAATAGTGGCATTCAGGTAATTATCCAAAAAAAATAACATGTTCCGTCTGATTTTAATGCAAAATTTAACTTACAAGTCTAAAACCACAATTTCAGAAATATTTTTGATAATTTTGTTTTGTGTGAATTAATTTCATCGAAGCTGGTTCATTACATAATTAAAAAAACCTTTTCAATTTAGTCATCCAGACATATTTTAAATTTTTTTTTGGTCCTTTAATTTTTTCCGACATTTCCTCACTCTCTTCCTATAGTGATATCTGTCTGGCGAAAGAATAGATAAAATCTTCGAGAAATACTCGAGCAAACCTTCGAAATTAAAAGAATAGTTTTAACATAATAGTAAAACCAAATATTTAGATATTTACATTTGTGCACGACTATATATGAAAGTAGGTTCTAATTTTCGGGTTAAATTTACCTTTTTAACTTTACTATTCATTATCATAAGGGAGAAAAAAAATAAATAGATGTTTTTTGTGATCAATACTTTAAAATGACCATAAAAATAAATTTATTGTTGTATGACTGGTTCACTAACAAAATATTATAATGACATTTAAAATTAAGAAACTAATTTAAAAATTTTAAAAAAATGGACACACACATATATATATATAATCTAACCACATTTAATGTGAAGATTAAATCTTCGTTAAAAAAATTCTTAGCAGTCATTTAACTTTCTCAAATAATTTGTAATTATAATTATAATTGTATCTTTCAAAAAAATAATATATCAGGAGTAAAGTTTTCTATGAAAATAAAAGAGAGGTTTATATTATTTCATTATATTAGTTTAATTATAATTACACTAAATGTTTGTTAAAAATTTAATTCTTCTCAATTATTTTTTGATAAAATTCTTCTTAATTGAAGGCAATGATGTGAGATGGTTATAGTGAAACTGCACAATCTCCTAAGGCTATAAAATTTGCACTAAACTCAAAGTTCACTCATTTTCGTGCAATTTGAATTTGACTTAACACTCATTTATTTTAATATTATGTTATATTATTTAGAAAAAATAATTATTTAATTTAATAATATTTATAAATAATTTTTTATAAAATTATATAATTATTAATTTAAAGATGATATCTAAATTACATAATAAAACACAAAGATAATAATAAATCAAATTTGAGTATTTTATTAATATGTAATCTTTAAATATATATTGTACAAATATTATATATATATATATATATATGAGATAACATGATATCTCATATGAAAAGTGCTTTTGAAAGAAATAAAATGATCAACTTACACATAGATATCTAAATTTTAATAATATTAATATTATATACAATAATCTAATTAGACTGCATTTTATTTACACTAAATGCATAGCAACCACTCTGTTCAAAAAATAAAAGTCACTCAAATTCAAATAATTAATTACAAGTTGATTCGATCAAAGCTTGATTTGAACTTAAAGGCTCCGTTTGTCTCCAAGTTAAAAATTAACCTAGTTTAATTTTAATCTGACATATCACATCACACATAAAATTTAATATTTAAAATTAACTTTATTTCACATCCTACACACATTATTAAAATAATAACCAACTTATATCACATCTCTCACATATCCCAACATAATAACTAACTTTATATCACATTCCTTACATATTCCAATATAATAACTAACTTTGTTTCACATCATTCACAACTTTCAATAAAAAAATATCTCTATCCAAATTTAATTTTAACCTTGTTAAATTTAACCTTACAAACAAACAGATCCAAAAAGTTAAAATTCAGGTGTGTTTACTTACAAATATTAATTTTAATAAAATTTAAGATAAATTTAAATGATGATATATATTTTTTATTAAAAGATACGTATATTAAGAAGAAATTTTGATCTAACATATATATAAAATATAAAATATAATTAATTTTTTAATTTTAAAATAAGAGTTTTTACATACAAGACATGAAATTTACATAAAATTACGTATTTCACCATCAATTCTTAAATATTACCAGTATCACACTATATTTATTTAAATTTTATGCATTCACACATTTCACATATTTCATATTATACTTTATAATATTATATGTAAATTAAAATGCATAAATTCATTAATATTTAAATTCTAATATATATTTTTATTTTTTACTGTAAACACATCAAATTTCTTACTTCAATTAAAAATTATAGTCATGTGGATTTAAATTCGGCACCCTAATTGAAAATTTTAAATAGAATAAATAAATTAAAATACATAAATTCATAAATATTTAAATTGTTATTTATATAAATTAATTTATTTATAATATTCAATTAATATATTAATAATATAGTTAAGATCAAGGCCAACTTAGAAATGTGAAGTTCATCATCAAAAAATATGGTGTGAAATATATGAAATGCGTAAAATTTAAATGAATATGGTGTGATAGTGGTAATATTTATGAATCGATGGTGAAATGCGTAATTTTGTATAAATTTTATGTCATGTATGTAAAAACCTCTTTAAAATATATGATAATATAAATATTAAATAAAAATTAATAATATTAATTTTAACTTGATAAATAACACACTAACATTGAGGATATATAATAGATATAGCATGAGATCAATAGGACATGCACGAGGGGTGTAGTTTTCATAATGGATGCTCATAAATGCATGCACGTTTTTAAGCAATAAAAAGGTTAAAAATAAAGCAATTTCCGTGCTAATTCCGTCTCACCTTTTGGCCTCATTTGATTCGAGTTTTTATTTTAAATAAAAAAAAATATTTTTTAAGAATAATTAACTACATGCCACACAATTTAATTTTATTTATGCCTTACTCATCTATTCTTAGTTAATTACGCTATGCATACTCAAAACATTACAAAATCTTACATACACACATTCTAGTTAAAATTTAATCAAAATCTATTTGAAAAAATATTCTTTTAGTAAATCATTAAAATTATATTTTTACTCTTAATGGTACATATTTTTCTCTTTCTCAATACCACACTAAAGCACTGATTTGTCCTAAAATTAATTCACGTCGCGGATGTCTCCTTCCTTTGCCGCCACCTAAACATTAAGGTTTAAGATTTTCACTCAAAATATATTTAAATATCCTTAAAATAATATGATGAACGGCTCAGATTTTTTGTAATCTAATTATAGTTAGGTTATTGAAAAATTATGATTACTCATTATAATAAAAATAAGTTAAAATATATATATGTAAGATTTTATAATATTTTGAGTGTGCATAGCGTAATTAACTAAGAATGAATGGGTAAGGCAGAAATAAAATAAAATTGTGTGGAAAAAAAAAAACTAAATTGTGTGGCATGTAGGTAATTATCTCTATTTTTTAAACGGGCATTTGATTCATTGTTATCTTGATGTTATGTTATGTAATATAGATGTCATCTTTGGATTAATAATTTTATAATTTAATAAAAAATTATTTATAGATGTCATTAAACCAAATAATTGCTTCTCTAGATAACATAACAAAACATCAAAATAATATTGAGCCAAACACCCCCTAAGTTTAATTGAAGAAAATTTTATTTTAACATTAAAAAATATGTAAAATGTGAAAATTTTCAGATTCTAATATTCGTATTTATGTTGGATGCGAAATAAAGTTAATTTTCATAGTAGAAATTTATGCTGGGCAAAAAAAAATACTTTGAAGCAGACGAGGCCTTTAAATTAGATGTTTTTTTTTGTTGATCTGTAAAAATAAAATGTAACATTTAAATTTAATCTGCATCTCAAAATAATTTCAATATAAATTTGTCTTGATGATTTTAATTAAATTTAATCATTAAATTGTTGTATGCTATAAAAAAAATTAGTACTTGTTTAAAGCAAACAAAAATATTATTGTTGTAAGCGAAGATACATATAAAAAAGAAATCGTTGAGATTATAATGGCAATAAAAAATGCATAAATATATTTTCAATATATATATATTTGTTTTTAAATTATAAATTCTAATTCCATCCCACATTTAAATTAGATTTTGATTTCTTTGCTGATCTGTAAAAATAAAATGCAACATCTGAATTTAATTAATCTGCATCTCAAAATAATTTCTATATAAATTTTTCTTGATGATTTTAATTAAATTTAATCATTAAATTGCTATATGTTATAAAAAAATTGAAATAGTACTTGTTGAAAGCAAACAAAAATATTATTACTGTAGTCAAAGACACATATAAAGAAAAAAACATTGAGATTGTAATAGTAATGAAAAATGCATAAATATATTTTCGATACGTAAATATATATATTTTAAATTATAATTTATCAGTTCAACTACAAAATCCGATAAAGAAAGATTCACGTGAAAATAATGTTTTGATTTTTGTGAATCTGTATAAAATTGAGGGACCGTATGATTGAAGTTAAAAAAAACCACCAAAATATGCAAAAAATTCTTTCATTAATATTTTATATTTATTTAATATATTTAAATATTAAATTTAATTTTATTTCGTATTATATAAAAATTTTATTTTCAAAAATTAGCTTTATTTTACATTATATTATATTTTAATAAAAATATTTTACTTTATTTTATATTTAGCAAAATTTTCAATAATAAAACAATGTTATTTGAAGTTATAAAATTAAAATATTTTAAAAGAACTCTCAAATCAGACAAGGCCTGGTAGTTTATTTGAGGGCCCAGATAGAATTAGTTTTTCAGAATTAATTTTTCATGATTAAAAAATAATTTTTTGGTAAATGTATCAAAAATATTATAAAAATAATATTTTTAAATAAGTAATTGAAGTTTATTCTATATGGTTGGAGGTTGTACACAAATCTCAAAATCTTAAAGTTATTACATGTTTACCTTAAAGTTGAGCCAAAACAAATTCTCAAAATTTTTTTAAAAAAAATTACTTAATATTTTATTATTATTTTATATTATATATAAATTTAAAATTTAAATATTAATTTTATTTATATTTTATATAAATCAAACTTTCTAAAATTAATTTTATTTCAAGTCACATCCAATATGTAATTTAATAAAAATTTTACTTTTATTGTATATTTAATATAATTCTTAGTAATAATTTATTTTGTATTGAGGCATGTTATATTGAGGCATTGAGCTTTTTTTTTATGAATATATTGAGCATTTTTAAATACTGCAAAAAATTATCCTGTTATCTTTTTTTTAAACCTAATTAATAGCAATAGTCCACTAAGATTAAGTTTGAAATAAATATGGTAGCACCTTTAAAATCTTATATAGAAAATAAGATACAAGTTTTGATTGTTTCTTATATGGTACAAAAAACATATCTCTCATATATTTTATGATTTTAAAATAGTTGAGAGATTTATATGTTATAACGCATAATTGAGGAAATATTTAGCTTGAAAAGTTAATTCAAATTCTTTTCATATTTCTCCGCTTTCAATTCTCAACATTCACTAAGTATAATTAAGTTATTGTGGAGCTTTTTCTAAATCAGTGACATCGAAGAAGAAGCGTGTAATTAATGTGTGATGCCTGTAACTGAAGAGGATGAAGAGTAATCACTAAGTGATATTCCGAAGAAGAGAATTACGAAGATAAAGTGCAGCTATTAGCAGACTTTTATATCAACAATGAGTGAAGAGAGTTACACAGTAATAAATCATCCTATATCAACATAAAGAAGAGTTTCTGAAATATATAAGTAAATAATATAATCTTAAATGATAGAGATATTTTTTGAAGCAAAATTGTGAAGCAAATAATGAGAAATTCTATAATTAAGTGCATTTGAGTTGAAGTACTAAAATGAATAACCCTCCTGGGAATACTCAAGTGATGCTATCTTCTAAAATCAAAATGGATAATATTTTTATATTTGGATGACAAAATATTTTTAATTAATTTGATATTTTTTTAAATAAAATTTATTTTTAAATATAAAATGGCAAAAAAAATAAATACCTTTCTTTTTTCCTTCTCTCATGTTAGATTACACTGCAGTACTTACCATGGTTAAGTAGCTACTGCATGGCTCTGTGCTGTGCCCGCTCGTGTGCAGGGGGCCTTGCGAGAGGCGACTCCGCTCAATATCAGCTCTGCATGAAGTGCGGTGGCAAGGGTTGCACGATTGAATCCCTAATGTGGCTAACATGCATGTGGACATTTTTGTTATTTTATATTTAAAAATTTAATTTAAAAATAATCTTTATTTAAAGGATTACAAAATATAAAATTAATTAAAAATCAGATTAAAATATTAATATCACCTTCAAAAATTTTATAATTTTTGAAAAAATTTATAAATATACTTGATATTATCTTTAACCTCATAAATCAGGAAAACAGAGGATATAAATAAATTGATAAATAAAAAAATAAAAATATTGAATAATATCCTCATATTTTCTCTAAAATATAAAAGGTTTCTTTTAATTTAATTAAAATTGAAACTTTCTAATAATTAAAAAGAAAAGATTCTAATAAGAATAAAAAAATTGTACATCAAACGCGATTTGACTTTTTAATTTAAAATTAATTTACTCAAGATTAATTTAATGTTTTAAATATTATATTTTGAAATTAAGGTGTTAACACCTGTATATTTAAAAGAAAATTTTCATAATTAACATAATTTTTAATATTAAAATAATTTTATTTTATATCATATTATTAAATATATTATTCTCCTATTTCAAAGGAGAAATTTATTTGAACATCCATTATTCTTAAGATTTGAAATTTAAATTACATTACTATAATTTCAAAGTGAGATAAGTAAATTATAGTATTTAAAAAAATAAAATAAAGTAAAATATATATTAGTCTTCCATTAAATGGGAGATTTTTTCTCCTCGAGTAACTCTAAACTCTAAGCCCTTAACTCCCGATCTTTCATCTTTCATTTTAATTTGCTAAAATCTTAATTTAGCATCAAATTTAGCATCAAATTTTTTATATCATTTAATTTGCTATATCATCAAAAGTGCCATGAATAAAAATTTCGTCAAATTTAATACTATCATTTAATTTATTATAATTTATAAATATTCTTATTTTTTTCTCTTGTTTCTTCTGCATGATTTTTGACCATATTGATAGGCAAAGAGTTGGCATTGTAAGAGTTGTTTATCTTAATTCTAAAATTTATTTTCTGAATTCTTCTCTATCTTGGATTGAATATATAAATGATTTTACTCTTATAAATTTTTTATCATCTAGAGATTTTAGTTCACAAAATTTTAGTCTCCATTTGAAATATAATAATATAGATTATTTGAAAATAATTCTTCTAATGAATCTAGATATTTATCTTTATAGTTTTGTCTAAATAATAATGCTTCTGTTTTATATTTTATTCTAATAAGTTTAAAATAATTAGAAATTCTAAGTATTTTCATAGTTTTATTATTTATTTTAAGCATAAAATAAATTTTATGCGTCGATCGTAATATATAAGTATTAACTTAATGCATTCATTCTTATAATCATATTACAAATAAAGTCTTTACATATTTATGCATATAAATTTGTGTAGAAAAAACATATCTACATAATTTTTTTCCTCTTAGATTTTTAGTATTATATTTTTAATATATTATAGAGGTGTTTATTCTTGTAATGATATCCTATTTTTTTTAAAAAAAAAATTTAAAAAATTTATCTAGAATTACGCATTAATTATAGTTCTAATAATATCGATATTAACTAGTGCATAAATATAAAATAATTTATAATACAAAAGTTCTATTGTAATATTCTATTTTTTATTTTCTTTCATTCATCTTAGAATAATTCTTTTATTTAATTCTCTCTCTGTAAAAAACTATATATATAAATATTAAGAAATAGGATGGAAGATGTTTTCTCTTAGTCTTCCGCTCTTCATTATAATGTTCGAGAAAATCTTTGTATATGCACGTATACATCCATGCATATATATATATATATATATATATATATATTACTTTACATGATAATTTTTTTTCTATTTTTAATCAACACTTTTAGATCAATATTTTCATAATTTTCAGCAAATAGATATAATATGTGAAATTATAAGAAAAATACTTGATTTTTTGTATGTTTTAAGCTCTTCTCTTAACATTTTAGCTAAGGAGGTATTTAGTTCATTAATATTATATTAATATTATGTTATAATATTTAGAAAAAATAATTATTTTATTTGATGATATTTTTAAATAATTTTTTTAAAATTATAGAATTATCAATCAAATGATGACATTTAAATATTATTATAATAAATATATAACATATTACAATATTAAAATAATACAAAATTAAATAATATTTTAGAAAAATATTTTATCAATGATGAGATAAGAAAAGGGAGGCGATGATTGCCAACAATCAGAATTTTCAGATGATTATTTTGATGCATAGCAGTAGAATTGGGAGATTAAATATTCACAATATTTATTTATTTAAATTCACATGGTCCCATGACGTGAAATTATTAGGTTGAGAGAGCTTGCTATGCCACCTTTTCATACACCAATTAAATGATGACAGCAGCGGGCGGTCTACTGCAGCTGGGTTTGGAGATCAATATGCTTGTTATAAGCATAAAAGTGCTTGTTATAGGCATAAAAGTACTTGTTATAGACATAAAAGTGCTTGTTATAGGCTATTATAGACATAAATGTACTTATTATAGGCATAAATATGCTTGTTATAAGCACATAACAAGCACATTTATGCCTATAACAAGCACCTTTATGCCTATAATAAGCACTTTTATGCCTATAAGTATAAATATGCTTGTTATAAGCACATAGCAAATACATTTATATCTATAACAAGCACATTGATCTCTGAACCCAGCTGCAGTGGGCCGCCCACTGCCAGTTGTCGACATTTCATTGGTGTATGAAAATGTGACACGACGAGCTCTCCGAATCTAATAAATTTTCCAAGAATTGGGATAGACGATTATATCTCTGAATCATAGCCAGAAAAAAGGTGAAAATTCCTGCATTCAAGTAGAATTAATCAAGATAATGTTAAATCTAACATTTTTTTTTAAAATTTAAGTATATTATAACTTTAAATTTTACATATTATAACATTATTTTTAAAAGTATGAAGTGTGTAATTTTAAAAAGAAATTTAAAAAATGTTCAAGGATGTAACTACATGCTAAAAGAAAATTAATCATAATTTATAGGAATATTTTTTGCATGTTCATCTTCCTCTTTTAAGTTGATAACTTTGACTTAGATCATCTATAAAATTATACTGTTGATTTTTATATATTTGATCTCAAATCAATCTTTTAAACAGTTAACATGCACTAAAAAATTTGTGATCGTTTGCTTAGATATAATCTTTAATTATTCTTCTCATCTTAGAAAATGATGATTCAAATGTTACGATATATAAATGCCTATGAGCCCATGACGTTGCATGCTATAGTAGACAAAGCATTGTTTACTAGCTCCTTCCACTGTTCTAGAAGACTCATTATCGTCATTAATTTAAACTCCCAATGTCGATGAATTATAAGCGTTGTTGGAGTTTTATTAGCGGCCATTAATTAACAACATGCCCTCAATTCCTTTTCCCTACTCGAGCTGGTTGATGAGGAAGAAGCAAGCATACGTGATTACTTTACGACTGTAATTGAAGCAAAAAGAACACAAAACATTGACTATATCGAAAGAAAAGATCTTGTACATTCTTATTTCATAGATATTTTCAGCTTTTCCTTTATTAAAGGCTAGAATAACTCTCTGCCCCGTTTGTTTGGCTATTAAAAGTTAATCTTGTTTAATTTTAATTATTAATTTTAATTAGACATATCACATCACACATAAAATTTAATATTAAGAATTAATTTTATTTCACATCCATCACATGTCCCAACATAATATTTAACTTTATATCACATCTCTCATATATCCTAACATAATTATCAACTTTATTTCACATTATTCATAATTTTTAATAAAAAAATATCTTCATCTAAGTTTAATTTTAACATCCTTATATTTAACCTTATAAACAAACAAACTGTACGGTAGATTTCTATCCTATCTTTTGGAGCCTGAAGCCTTCTAACTCAAATTGGTCAATGCATAATTCGTCACTTGCTTTAGTATTTCGATTAACTGCGTGGATAGAAAACTTTGCTTTCGTATAAGTTATAGGAAATCATATGATTATAGCAATATCATCTTTCCAAAATAGATTTCAATCAATGAGATTCGAAAAATCACAGCAATACAGGAAATATCGATGTAAATTAATAGAAGAAAAAATGAATAAGAAGAACTCCGAGATTTGTATAAAAATAGAAAATTTGGAGAGTATCAAGCATACACTACTAGAAATTTTTCACTATTTGTAAGAATATTCACTTGATATATCACAAGAAATTACATTCCCACACTCTCAAACTCTAAAATAACTCTTCAATTAACATCTCAAAGATTTAAAAACTAGATGTGCAAAAATATATATGTACATATAAAAAAATCATCATAACAAAAGTATTAATTAAAACTTGCCATGTAGTTGAAGCCACATCGAGCTGTCTGATTATATGATTGGATGGTTCGATCAGCTATTGTTGACGTAGGAAGTAGGGGGTCCCAAGAGAAAGAGAGATAGAAAGAGAGAGTCCCGAGAGACGCCGGCGCGCAGATGGCTGAAACCCGTTGGTTGACGCTTTGAAGAAAAAAGGACCATCCAGAAAATCACACAGAGAATTTAAGGTGGTTCAGGGATGAGATCCCTTATGTCCACCGGGACAAGCTCGAAATGTTTTACTATGTTTCAAAGAGGAAGCCGCTTGGGCCAAGTACAGATATGACTAGAGCTCAGAAAGAAAAGGAGCTCACCTGTACAGAGGGGGCAAAAGAAGAAGAAGAAGAAGAAGAAGAAGAAGATCTTTGTGCGACTCGTCCTCCTTAGTTCTTCAACCCTGTCTGAAGCTCTGTTCAAGAATATTTATAGGGTGCAGTGCTGATTTTCCGGAGTGGGATGCACGCCTGAAGTTGAGCCCATGCTGGCGGTCCCACCTCTATCGGTCTTGGAGAAGGCTGGTAGTAGTAGGTGAAGCAAGTGGCTTCTTGGTCTTCACGCCTTATGAAAACTTGCAGAGGTTGGAGCATGCAGGTTCTTGGTTTGTGTGCCTCATGGAGACTTACAAAGAGTGGTGGGGGCCCACGCTATCAGGATGTTCTGAAGAAATCCGGCAAAATATCATGGACGATGATATGCACATTTGAATCATCATGGATGATGGTATGACAATACTGTAGCTGTAACCTCGTGGCTGATGTTTGGTGGCTCGACCAAACATCGTGGCCGATGATTGGAGTTCCGATGCCTGCAAGGGAAGGAATTTGATTAGTAAAATATCATGCTAAATGTTTGCCACGTGTACAATTGTGATGCAGCACTGGAGCCACGTGTCAACAAGTATCAAATGGTATGATCGTATCAATTGTTGATCACTTTTGTTTTAGTGCATCCATTGTTTAACCAACCAACTGTTCAATCCATTCTCTAAATTATCTAGCTTTCGAAGTCTTAGTGGACGGTCTCTATACAAACTAAACGATGATTCTTAGGTAAGTTCTTCGATGCATCCAATTAGCCTCTCGTGTTGGTTCTCATTCTTCGTCCAATTTGTTATCAATAATATTATACAAAAAAAAGTTCAAGCTTAACACACTCATCAACACACAAATTACTCAGAAGAATGTTTAGACCTAGATGTAATAAATAGGCCATATAAATGCATTATTGGATTACTGATCATGAAGGGAGAGAGGAGGAACAAGGATGAATCATGTGAAAAATAAATAGCTATGATGTTGCCCATGCCTCACTGAATAATATGTACATGGGGTAGCTTAGTCATGATGTTCATCTTCCTCCTCGGGTTCAATTATATTCATTACATGCTAATTTTTCTCTTAGGGGGCGTTTGGTTCAGTGTTATCTCAATATCAATGTTATTTAGATGTCATGTTATCTAAATGTCATTGTTATTCATCAATAGACATTTGTTTGGTTCAATGTTATGATATTAGAAAATATCAATGCTATCCAAATTATTTTTGTTTAGTTGGAAATTATTGGCATTATAATGACAAATTGATGGTGTTATCTTGAGATGTCGCCCAATTTGGAATGACATCTAGATGTCATTATGTAATGACATTTTTGTAATTAATTATAATGTTATTTAAAGATATCATTAAACCAAATAATTAATTTCTAAAGATAACATAACATAACATTGAGATAACATTGAACCAAACGCCCCCTTAGACAAATTCGATTTTTATCCGTATCAATATTACGAACAATATTTAGGCTCGGGGCGCCCCGATTTTCTGCCCCCAATTAATGCTCGCAACGTTAGCAATAGACCTCAACCCGTTGCTGACGTGATTAGTGGGGCTGAAGCTCAGGGCCTCGGACTCAAAAATTTCTTCAGTATTACATGTCACACAATTTATAAGCTAAAATCAGTGAAAATTTATAATTAATTTCAAACATAATTAGTATCATATAATATTTTAAACAAATTAATTTAATCATGTAATTGATGAACTTAACTTTCGGTACAACACAGCCTTTTCCCAATTAACTAATTATAAAAAATTAGGGTTTTTACCCGTATGACACAAAAAACTTCAATATTTACTTATTAGACACGCTAAAGTTAAATATTACATGACACGCACTTATTTATTTTAATTTTACAACCAACACACCCTAGTTAAAAAATCCTTACATTTTATTTAAGTAAATCATACTTAAGTTATATTTTAACTTAAATAAAGTTCATAGGAATAAAATCTAACTCTCGGTGCACCTTAACTTAAATCTTACATGTTAAAAACTATTTAAATCTATTATTTATGTAGAATATTTTAAATCTAATCGTTAGATGCTCATCTTAACAATTAGATTTAATTTAAGATACAAAAGGGGTTAGATTTTATTCCTATGAACCTTATTTAAGTTAAAACATAACTTAAGTATAGTTTACTTAAATAAAATATAAAGATTTTTTAACTAGGGTGTGTTGGTTGTAAAATTAAAATAAATAAGTGTGTCATGTAATATTTAACTTTAGGGTGTCTAATAAGTAAATATTGAAATTTTTTGTGTCATACGGGTAAAAATCTCAAAAATTAATTTAGAATAAATTGCATTTGGGTCCTTATGATTGGACAAATATTACAAACAAGTTTTAAATTTCTGAAATGCTAGATTTGGGACTCTCACGTATGGGTTTTGCATTGCCATGAGGCCCCAACAATAACAGAGCTGTTAAAAATGAATGTAAATAACTGTTTTTTAAAATTTTTTTTGATTAATGTATACAATTTTTATCTAAAAGGATTTAACAAAAAATTGGAAACCAACTTCACGGACCATCTTTGATAAAATAAAATAAAATAAAATAAAATAAAAGCTTGTTGACTGGTCAATGAGGTAAAATGAAGACATGGGGTTGTGGGTTTGTCTGAGGAGCTCATGATTGGGATGCAGCAGCTAGTGCACTCTGCCATGCCCTCCAGCAAGTTGATCATCATAGAAAGTTCTGTCAAGTTTATGTTGTGTGCATCATGACTGGCTACAGTAGAATTTATAGCTCATAGATTTAAAAACAAAATCTCAATTTTTTAGTATATAAATATATATATATATGTTTGAATAAAAATTTCAAACAAAAATTACTGGAGAAGGAAGGGAAGGTAGAAGAAGTTTCGACAATGAGTTGTGAAAAGGAAGATGTTTCAGCTGCAGGGTCCTCTTGAAGAAGGGAAGGAATGGAGGGAAGAGCTGCGTGTAATTCAAGAGAAATTGTGTTAGAAAGAGTTAGCCAAACAGCTGAGGATGACTGTAGCTGAATAGCCCGGGAGCGGGATGTGAATAGTACTAATATGTAACTTTCTTACTTGAGTTTAGTTATTGAGTTGATCAGCTGAGGATCTCCCTTTTCATCATGAATGCGGGTATTTCTAATGAAAAAGAGAGTGGGTAAGAGCAGTTGTCTTCTTATTAATACCTGAACGATATGTGCTGTCTGTCAAGTCAAATATTGATGAGTGCCTTTCCTTTCCTCTAGACTTAGGTGCCCTGTAATAAAGACAAAGCTATGACATGACAGGAATTACTAGCTAGTGGCTTGTTTGCGAACCCAATTCGGCTCGCTTTCAATATATTCGGCTATTAGGAGTAATCAAGTTAGGTGTTTTTAACTTGTTCAAGGACAGAGTTTGTGTGACCCATTGGTTGCCACCTATCAAGATTAGAAGAAGTGATCGATTTTTCCCTTAATAATATATATACAGTCAAAATTTTGAATATTATACCCTATTTGAAATGCATCTAATCCTACAATTTAATTTTTATAAAAAAAAATAATATGTTAAAATTTGAGTAGTATGTAAATAAATGTCTCATTTTCAACTTTTATAAAAAGTTAATATAAGAATACAAATTCTTGAATTTTAAATCTTATGATTTACTTAATAATTGAACTGTACACACAGCTCTAGAAAGATATATCAACACAATGAGTAAATTAACAAGGGATGACTCACTTGCGCATCAAGTCAAACATCTTTCAGAACCATAATGTACAACTAGTGATTGACTCCTTCAGAACAAAATCGTGTCAAACATTGTTTGGACGACAGCACTTAAGCATAATATTTGACTTAATATTTGATTTCGCATGATACTAATATGAGATCCCCAGATCAAGGGCTACATTATTAAGGTGACACTAATACGTGTAAATACGTAATAGTTGCCTAAATCCACATAAGACCTCAAAGTGCGTTAAAAATAAAATATTCACTTTGTACTAATAGTTACAATGATTTATTAATTTGAATATAAGAATATAAGACTATTGTTTAGAATACTCTAGAAATGTGATGAACGATTTGAATATTATAGAAATGTGATGTTTCACTTTATTCAAGGGAAGACACTTAAGAAGCACACAAGGATGTTGATGAATCCTTTAGCAAAAGCCAAATTATCAATAGTAACTCAGTTAGGTCAGATATAAATAGGTCGGATAAGCGATAAGATATATAATTATATTCTAAGGTTGAATTTTAGATCAAATCAGACCAAAATCCAACCCATTGATAGGCCTATAGAAAAAAGAAGAAAAAAGGATGCTTTCCTCTAGCAATGAAATTCCCCAAGTGAGCCAACCAACCCTGTGAGGCCACCAAACCACTCGTGGTGGTTTGGTTTCTTGCAGATTATCAGGAATTTCTGTTTTTTAGTTCTCTACCCCAAATATTACAATTTTTCTCATAATTCCTCTCACTCTAATTGAGAATTATAATGATATCATGAATTCGAACTCGGAATCCATTGGTCCTAGACTTGTTTCCTCCTCACTAGACCAACCCCATTGCGAAAAATCTCAAAAGTAATTGCAACTCTATCTTTTTTCCTTCTTATATCAAACTTATCATATAGTTAATTTAAATCATCGAATTTAGCATCATGATTGTTTACTCGACAATCAAATTTCACAAAGAAACTTCCTGTCTAAGTTCTTTTCATTTTTTTTTTGTTTTGCTTCTATTTTTTTTTCATATTTTCTTTGTTTTTACCCATTATTTCCTTACAAATTATACTGGCTACATCTTCCTATGTTGCATAAAGGCTTCTGGTTGAGCACCTATATATGTAATGGAGTATTGGAGTGGCAAGAAGGTTAGTAGTGCTATCTTGCTCACCTTCCTCTTGCCATTGAATTTTCTTGGGAAATCTTTGTCCCTCCTCCATCTCATATTAACCTTGGAGGTCTTTTGCTTTTGTTTGAATTTAAGTTTGTCACTACCAGGCCAAGGAGGATTCCATAATCTTAATTAATTACTATGATTAAGTGGATAACCATTCAGATATTCTTAATTTAAGCAATTAGTTTCATCAAAAAAAAAAAAAAAAGAAGTTTAAGCATTTAGCAGAAAGTTAGCGAATAATTTTAGAAATATGCAGTAGTACTTATGTGTGTTGAAATATCGAGACTTATATGCCTAGCACACAATGTTGATGCAGAACATCATGCGGTTGTCGTAGGCATTCGCGTCTCTACAGAGGAGATCATTGGAACTGCTAGACAATGAAGGTTTTGGAGCTAATTAAGTAGTGTTAATACGAGATCTTATATATCTAGCTCAATAACTTTCGCTCTCTTTTCGATATAGAGAGCCTTGATGTATTAGAGTGCGGTCTTATATTCATATATATAGCAGTAACTCCCAACCCTCCATTTTCCTTCTCCGTTATATTGTAAAACTACTGTCTAATGACTGTTGCCCCTATTAACCTAAGCAACTACTAGGAGTTTGTATCTTTTCATTATCGTAAAAGAATGCTAGAAGTTCTCATTTTTCTATCATCCTAAAACTTATTAAGAGCCTTTGCTCCTCGTCACTCTTTGAAATGAATAATTACATGCCACTTATACCTTCTTTGAACCAGTTCCTTAGATGCCACTTACGTGCCTTCTTTATCTTGGATTGTTATAACTACAAATAGTAGTTGACTTCATCTCTAGTTTATCTCTTTAAAATAAATATGCTTTCTCTTGACCATAAAAAGGAAGCTATATTAACTTGATTATATAAAAGGTTACAACATTTTTGTTAAGCCCAATTTTGGATCTCTAAATTAAACACTAATCTGAATTTATTTGGACTATTAAATCTCAAACAAGAAAACCATGAGATATATTCCTCCTGCAGAAACTTACACCAGCAGAGGACAAAAATGCATCATAAAGAAAATCTTTTAAGTGAAGCCTCCATACCTTGTAATGATGAGATAAATCTTTTAATGTTTTTTTTTATTTTTTTATTTTTTATCTTAATATTACAATTTAATTTTGTTAACGTGTGGTTCCAGCGCTGTATCTCAGTTATACACATGGCACCTTGAGAAGCATGCTAATCCTCTATCATGATGATCTCCCCACTAATCAATGGGCTTTACTTTTGCAGGTCTCGACTCTCGACCCCGATGATTCAGCCTTCCCAAACCTCGTTGACGAGGGTTGAGCTACAGTAGTCTCATAACATCGGCCACGATGTTTCAATCTCAGCTTTCCTCAAGCATCGGCCATGAGATTTATCACCGTCAAGCACGAGGAATGTTTAGTCTAATCATCCATCGCCCTTCCAAAAGAGCTATGCCTTCGGTTCCGACGATCAGCTCTTGCAATAGCATCGGCGCCAACATGTGGTCCAAGCTGTAGCTGTCGCGCCCCTTCAGACTGACAACCGTACAATTCGTATAGGCCTCGCCGCCCTACCCTGCACAAAATTCGTACCTAAAGTACGCTACCTCAGCGAAAGTCAACTCACCGCAGAGGAGAAGCCGCCCTCCTGACAAGACAACTTCAGCTTGCCCTATGCTCGCGGTCTGCAACATACCATCACAAGCTACCTATAAATACTCCTGAACGAGACTTCAGGGGGGTCTGCTGGGTCATCTTCTTCTTCTTCTTCGTCTTCTTTTTTTTTTTCTTGAGATATAGTGAAATACTTCAGGCTAATCTGGTGGACGTAGGAATTTTCCTTCCTGAACTACCTTAAATCTCCGTGTGTTCTTCTTGATGCTTTCTCTCTCTCGTTTAAACCTTAATCATCAGGCTTAGCTTTCTACGTACAGCTGTTTCTTGGAACTCCTACTTCTCACATCAACAAATTTATTTCAATTTAAAATTATATTAACGTTGATTCAAATTTGAGACCCTTTTAATTCCAGAGAAACTTCTTTTTCATTGGGTTAGGAGAAGCTCTGCAGTTATTTTTGATTTTAATGTAGTTAGAATGAATACACATTTTCCCAACGTGAAATTCAACTCTTTATATTTATTTATATAAAGGATAATTTAAGTAAATGAAATTATGTAAGAATCAAAATAATTTGCCCTAACACTATTGCTATCTAGTGTGGTTTTGAGTGCTCTCAGTTTCGAGCTATCGATTTAATACTAAAAATTATACCAAATTATTTATAAAATTAATTTTATTCAGTTTAAAATTAACTTGGGTTATTTTGATAAAAAAATTACAATCTAATTTTTTCAAACACTCAAAATTAAATGATAAATGACACTGTCTACGTACACTACGGGTGATAATTTTTAACTCGATCTATGTACTAAACCTAATTATATGTTTGAATTATAAATGAGTTAGAGTCGATTATAGCTCACCAATCACCAATAAAATAACGCATAATTTTTGTTTTTAGCACCCTTTTTAAGATTAATTATTAGATGAATACCATATGAGATATTTCAATTATGTTTGAAATGTTCAAAACTTTTGAGTTTTCAATTTTTATAACTCAAAAACTTGCCTAACAGATGGATATTTGATTTATTTAATAAATAGAATTAAACATAAATATGTTGGGTAAAATAGACTTGACTTAGATTTGATTCGTCAACTCATTTAAGAAAAATTATTGGGTTTGTATTCTTGATGTGGTCAAGGGTCCGTTTATTAATAGCACAAAATTATGTAGATAAGTGATCTTATTTCATGTATAATATTGCAAGCAGTTTTAAGTTGTCGAGCAACCGAGCGGACAGTTCAGTCGGCTAACCAGATAGTCTGGTTGGTTGACATTCATTTGCTTGGATCGGACCATCTGGTTGGTTGACATTCATTTGCTTGGATCGGACCATCTGTTCAGCCAACAGACAAGTAGGTATTTGCTCAAAAAAAGTACGTACAGCTTGAAATCAGGCAGGTGTCAATTTGAGAAGATATGATTATATGTAATGCTAATTATTGTAAATAAATATCTGCTTAATTTCGAGTTATACCTATTTTTCTTGAATAAATAACTACTTGATCTGGTAGCCAAATGGATCGTTCGATCAGAGCGAACAAACAGTCCGATAAGTTACCAGATCATTTGGTCAGACGGTTCATTCAGCTTCTCGACAACGTAACATTATTTACGACATTATACATGAAGCAGGTCTCACTCACCCGTGTAGCTTTGCGGTATTAGCGAACGGATGCTTGACATGATCAGAGATCTAAACCCAATAATTTTTCATTACTGCCCATTGACCATAGTCTATAATGCCTTATGAGAGCAAACTAGATGCGGCTTTAAGTTAGAGACCCATGCTAAACTCAAAATTGAGACTTTTCATTTCAAGTTGAATTTAATTTGAGCTTATTAAAATTTTTACCGTGTTATCAAGTCGTATTACGATCCATATTTTTCTATAAAAATATTTATTATACATGTTAGATATATTAAAAAATAAATATTATATATTTATTTTAAAATCTTATATTTACATTTATAATCACATTTTTTTAAAATATATTATTATAACATATTTATATACATAAAACTTTTTAATTATATTATAAAAATTATAAATATCTAAGTGTATATTTGTCAAGTTAATTTTAAATTAAATTATTATTTTTAAGTGTACTAATTTTGAACTAAAAGAAAATCAAGTTAATTTTAAATTAAATAAAATATAATTAAATTTTAAATGAGGTTAAAAGTGATATTTAATTTTCGCATAAATTTGTCCGCCCTAGAGCCAACCCATCGCCAAGCTCCAGGTCCAAGGTCAGGTGGTATGGCCCATTTAAGAGTAATTAGGCCCGGCCCATCTAAGAGTAATTAGCCCGGCCCATTGATGAGTAATTAGGCCCGGCCCATTTGTTTAAATCCTCTAAACAACTTCAGTAGATCCTAATCAAGATTAGTGCTGAACTGACCGCAATTTCTGATGAGTGATGAGTGATACGAATCGGAGCGGGATTCTGGAACTGCGCCTCTTTATAGTTTGGACTAACCGGTGACTGCACGTTGCAATCGCGAAGCGTCAGATGGGGAGCGGGAAGAGGAGCGATTACCTGCCGGAGGATGAGAGGGGGGCCAGCTTCGCTCAGATCCCGACGAGCTTCGGTCACGAACTCAGGGCTTGCCTGCGCTGCCGCCTCGTCAAGACCTACGACCAGGTAGTGTTCGTCTGTTTCGCCCTTTTCCTTTGCTTTCTTCTCTGTTTAGGGTTTTTAGTTTACCTACATTTCATGGGTTTCCGGGTTCCGTATATCCTTTAGAATCATCCTCGAGTTGTTCTTCACCTATATTTTCTTATCTCCTTACCGTCTGGAAGACTTTCTTTCTGGTCTGAAAATTTCTTTCAGACTTTTTCTTCATATTTATTTACTCCCGTGGGTTCCGGAAAATGAGCTTTGACAGTGCGAATTAGTTATGATGGCAATTTGGGGCACATGTAAATGTTAGCTGTATTGCATTGAAAAATGAAGTAATTGGTGACATCATCTCCATTGCTATGTCAGTTCAGGGAATCAGGGTGTGAAAATTGCCCGTTCTTGGATATGGAGAAGGAGCATGATAATGTGGTGAACTGCACCACGCCAAATTTCAATGGGTACGTTGTAAATATGATCTTTGGGTTCTTAGATCAACTCCGAAATTCATATTACATCAGGATTCTTCTTGCAAGTAAACTTTCAGAAGACCTCTTATTCTGTAAATCTGGTTTTTAATGTTAAAACGTTTGATCATGCCTGATGTTTTGTGGCCAACAAAAATTTGCTTTGTGCTTATTCTTTTAAATATTTGTCAAAAGATTGTTGGAGAGAATTAAAACGATGGTGCAGTTTCTTTTGACTTGATAGTATGAGCACTTGATATAGAGTTCATACAGTCGATCAATGTTAGAAACCTGCCTAACTTTATGTTCCTCATATATGCCTTGCTGTTTTTATCTAAATAGCTAATGCCTGAAACCAAATTACACATACTTTTGCAATGCCCTGCAATATCAGATTCCAAATTCAAATGAATTTTTTTCTTTTATCTTGTAAAATCAGTATGGTTGATAATAGAAACTTTCCTGTTAGTAATTTGTTTAAAAGTAGATGATAGATTGTGTTGCAGACTGTGCTGATACTTATTCTATTCACGCTTAATCTTATAAGAAAAGATGCATTAACTTTGATCTTATAGTGGAGCTGAATATGGGGTGGGGCTTCTCAGCTATTGAATGCATATTTTTGCTAGTTGCTATGTATTCATGACCATCATCGCCTAGGTCCTGCAGCATCAATGAATGATGTAGCATCTGCTTTTTGGAATTTAATTGTTGAGTATTACAGAAGGTTTAGGAACTGATTGTACCGAACTGGGGGCTCTTTGACAGGATAATTTCAGTCATGGATCCAGCAAGGAGCTGGGCCGCTCGATGGTTAAGAATTGGTAAATTTTAGTTTTAAATGGATACAATTGGTTTTTAAGTTTAATATCATTATTTTTGCCCTTTGGTTTATTACTTCTTGTGTATGCCTTTTCACTATATCCATTGAGAATATATTTCATGGATTCATGACAATTTTTATTCTTATGTATCCTTTGTTATAATGTTCTTTAAAATCACTACAGTTGGCCTATCCAGTATGAGAACTATCGTCAAACACTGTCTTATTTGCATACCATTATGGCAGTCTCTAGCCTATTGTCACATTTCTTGGCGATTGATTAGGATTATTTTTCTTTTTTGGGGAAAATCTATCTCTATATAATTTGATGGGTGCATTCCATTTCCTTATACTCTTGGTTAATTGGTATCCTTGATTCCACATTTCATTATGCATGAACAAGCTTAATATGATGGATTTTTGTTGTTTGACAGTATATTACCTGAAACAATTTGTTTTGTTTTTACCTGTGTGGATGCACTGCTGCAAAATTGGAACACGAGAGAGCAAATCATAGCATTGGAAATCAGTCATGCAAAATTGTTGTTCCTTATAATATTTTACTATGCTCTCGTCAAGGAAAAAACTACTTTGCCAATCCCTTTAATTGCCATGGATCAATGCTTTGTTTATTGAAAATACAATGATGAAATTCCTCTTCATTTACAAGAGTATAATTTACCTTTCCTTCCAGTAACTTTTTCTTTGATATAATTGTGCGATTCGAAATAATTGCACAGGTTGAACTCGTTTGAATCTTTTGTATAATAGGTTTTCAAATTTATTCAACTCACATAACATTTCCAAAAAAAATTGTTACTAGGTTACTCTTACCTTTGCATCAAATACAAGTGACTGTGAATAGCTGATTGACATTTTGGGAAAATTTGTGAATTAAATTACTTATTCATTTTCATGAATATTATTGTCCTATTGCATATGATTCACAAGTCTATGGACCATAATAGACCTTTATCCCACGAGATTGAGTTTAAAGGGAAATCTATATAAGCTAATCTACAAAAGATTAAAATGGTCTAAAAATTAGGGCGTAAGGTTTAGTTTTTAGCTTTAAAATAATTTAAGATAAAATTTAATATTTTAGAATACGAGTTATGATTTAGGAATTAGGATTTGAAGTATAGTGTGATTTTATTAAAAAATGGTATAAATTTATAATTTTATAAGATTTTAGTGTGATATATATAATATTTTATCTTTAATAGTGAAATACATAATTTTTCATAATCAAGGTGTCTTCCATAAAAATCCCTTTACACAATAACATCATAAACTATCCAATACAACCAATAACATAAAAGATAAAATCGACTCAAATAGACATCTGCATCAAATCTATAGATGAATAGGTCATACTTTGCATCACCTCCCCATGTACATTTTAATCCTCTTTATAGTGCCTTGCAAAATTGAAACAAGCTCTTGAAATTGTCCATGATATACTATAAATGCAAAGTACTTGATTGATCAACTTTTAACGAAAAAAAATAACTTAAAAAAAACAACTTTCAAGAAGCACTTGTCACCAACGAAGGTAGTATCTATGACGCCCTGCATTAGATATGAAATTTGAATAAAATTAAGAGCTTAGAGATTCTCACCTAAGGCTTTAGTCTTTCTGGAATTTAGAATTAGTACATTATTCCATAAATTATAAGGAAAGTTTGATTATTGGATTTTGCTTATGTAAAATAAGAGAGAAATAAAAAAAAGAAATAACAAAAAACTATAAGGAATAATCTTACACAGTTAGAGCTAATTAAAGATTTGTTTAACTGCTAGTAGGATAAAGGCTTGATTGTTATTTCTCATTGTTTCATGAATCAAAATTTAATTCGATGAACTAAAATAGCAAATTTTATTTTATTTTTATGAGTAAATAAATATGCATATACTCTAGTCTTATAAATAAGATAGTCTCTGATGCCACAACTTTAATTTAACGAGGTGGACTAAACAAGTCTGATTTTAAAATAAAATATTATTTTTAAATTCAGGCAAAATAAGAATTCCTAAATTAAAATTAATTGGTTTAGTCAAACAGACTCGATTATTCATAACTAAACTGATTCAACACAAACTAACAAATTCATATCGTGCAGTTGTTGTTGGAATTGCTTGCTATCTTTTATTTTATTTTACTTTTTGTTTGTTAAAGCACGCTTTGGTATGGTTCTGTGAACTGTTTCTGGAATTACTCACAGGAAAGTTTATCCCTGGGTGTTATACTCTAGCAGTCTCTGAGGAACTTCCAGAAGAATATCAGGTTTATTTGTTTCTATGTACCGTTCTTTATTGTCAACCAAATTGTTTTACTGTCATGCAAATATCTATTTAGTGATTATATGAATGTTAACCTATTCGTCTAATGCAGAACATCTGTGCTGATAACAACGTGCTATATGTCCCTCCAAAACGTACATGAACTGCAAGTCTGTGAGCTGATGTCGTTTACTTGGTAATACTGTGGCTTAATTTCAAACATATGTATCATATATTTGAAATATTAGCAAACTCTACATGCAATTCTCAGTTTTAAATTATTACATCCGAGGTTTTGAAATCTTAAACAGCACAAAATAGCCCCCTCCCTTAAGTTAATGATATGTCAGAATTTAATGACAATGCCATTAATAGTAGAATTGAAACTCGATTAGAGTTAACTCCTCGGCTAAGACTCTTAGTTCTGTTTGGTTGGAGGAAAAAAAGATGATTTGAAAAAGTTTTGTGAATTTTTTTAGAAAAATGTGTATGATATGAAATAAAGCTAGTTATATTAAAAACTGTGTTAAATGTGAAATAAAGTAGTTGTTTAATATTGAAATCTGTGTAGGATGAAATATAAAATAATTTTTAGAGAGCGTTTGGTTCGTTGTTATCTTAGTGTTATGTTATGTAATCTAAATGTCATGACATCTAGATGTTATCTTTTGACTAATAATTTTATAATCTAATAGAAGATTATTTATAGATGTCATTAAACCAAACAATTGCTTTCTCTAGATAACATAACATAACATCAAGATAACATTGAACCAAACGCCCCCTTAAAGTTTTTTTTAAAATAAATTTAAGATTTTAGTCATGACTAAAATAAGTTATTTTTTTTAACCAGTTGCCAAACAAGACCTAAAAAAGAAAAGATAATAGGTTGTTTCTATATTTAATTTGCTAATAGTTTTTATGTTTATCTTAAAACATGTTATTTCTCCGTAGAAGATTTCAAAGAAGATTCATTGCTGCTTCAATCTCCTCAGGGGTTCAGGAAGAGCTGAGAAGGTTAGGTTTGTGCAGCGCAACCAGCAGCCAGGAGGAGTAAATCTGTAGTGTAATTTTTACTAGATTTGCGACCATTCTCTATGTATGATTTGATGCTTTGAAATGTTGCCTTTTTTTTCCCCCTCTAGTAAGGATAGTATCGTGATTAACTCAAATAAGTTCCAAGTATTTATTTTTATTTCAGTGCAAGAAATCAATGTTGTTTTATAAAACTGTGCCATAAAAAAATCTCATTCAGAATCAAAGGTAAATTTTATAAAACTGTAATAAGACCAGCGATGATGCTAAATGCTGGCTTGTGAATAGAAAACATACAAATAAAATAAATGTTGCTGAAATGAGGATGCAAAGGTGGATGTGTGGATGTACATAAAAGGACAAAATGAAAAATGAGTATATCCGAAAGAAAGTTGGTGTTGCATAAATTGAGGATAAACTTAGAAAAAGTCGGTTTAGATGGTTTGGACATATAAATTGTAAGTCGATTGAAGTTCCAGTTAGAAAAATTGATTTATTCGATCTAGGTCATGTACAAAGAAGAAGAGGGAGACCAAAAAAGATATGACAAAAAATTATAAAGAGTGATCTTAATTACTTAGATTTATATAAGAATTTAGTAATTGATAAAGCGCAATGGAAACAAAGGATTTATGTAGTCGACTGCACTTAGCGGGATTAAGGCTTGGTGGTTGTTGTTATTGCTGCTACAAGAAATCAATGTTATTTTTATATTTCATTTAAATTTTAATATTAATTAGAAAAATTAATTTATTCCACATTTACGTTTTATTATACTAGAAATTTCACGTGTGTTGCACGTGGGGGAACGGAGCAATGCAATCATATTCGATGCTATAAAAATTTTAAATATAAATTAAATACAATTTTAAAATTTTTAAAATTATAATTGAATTTAAATTTTTTATACTCAAATTAGACTTGAACTGAAAAACTCAGTTTGAATTTAAACACCAATTATTTGATAATACATTAAAAAAATTTAATTTTATATAATAAATTTTGTATGAAAGCAGTTATATTCAACAAATTTTACAAAATCATTTATCACGTATACATATTTTAAAAGTTTTGATTATATAATAATAAATTATAATAATTTTTTATGATAAAATTTAAGCATTTAATAAAGAATGAAAGTAAAATGTAAATTATGTAATTTCAGTTTTATTATAATTTTATGTACTAAAATATAATAAATAAATTTTTTATATTTATAAAAAATTTTAAAAATAAAAAATATAAGTAATAAAATTGAGAAATTATATTAGCTATTTGAGTTTATTAATTTTTAATACATTATTATTTAATAAAATATCAAATTAATTTAAAAATAAAATTACTCTAGACATTATTGATTCATGTCACGATAACTAATACTTTAAACTTTTAATTAATTTTGTGCTCCTTTGACTGATAAAAAATTATCAAGATTATAATCGTTAAAACCCTAAATTATAAAATTAAAAAAATTAAAAAACTATATGCAGTATTCTTATAATCAAAATTATATGTAATTACGATTCCATTGCAATCTGCATAGCATCGAAATTATATATTTAAATATAAAAATTAAATATTTAAACATAAAAATTATAAACATTGTATCTTTTTTAAAAGTTATATAAAAATCATATTTAAATATGATTTATTTATAAATAGTAAAGTGATATAAAGCTGTCATATAAAAGAATAGCATTTTAAAAAATTTAGTTTATAATAAATAACAAATACAATTAAAATATATCCTTAGTGGCAACAAAAATTATATTTAAATTTAATTTCACTCAAGGCAACTATAATCAAAATGAGTTTGAGCTACTGAATTATGTTCTAATATAATAGATATTTTTTAATTTAATATAAATTTTAATTGTAAAAATAAACTTTACTATATATTCATCACAAATACAAATATTAAAATCACCTTTATTTTATATTTTATAGACTTTCTAATATTAAAATAAAAATTCTTAATATTAAATTTAAGAATTAAATTAATTTTTTATCAATAATGTCATAGGAAGCTGCAAATATTAAAATCATATTTGAATAAATTAATGTTAAAATTGTATTTAAGTACAATTTTAACTTTACATATGCATAAATTCAAATTTTATATTCAAATACTAAAAATTAAATTTTTGCATTCTAATTTCGGTATCAAAATTGTAATTGAATATAATTTTGGTATTATGTACACTGTAGTACCGAAATTATATTTAAATATAATTTTAATACTGTGCTATCATATTCTAAAACAATATTGATATATAATTTAACTTAGCTATAATTTTATGAATTTACAAATGCAAATAAAATTTTGTAAAATTTTGATTCGTAAATGAAATAATTTATATTTACATAAATATCAAAAAATATTAATTATTAAATAAAAATAGAATAAAATATTTTTTAATTTAATATATATCAAGATACTATCTATCAATTTATAATTTTTTAGAATGTAATTCAAAAATTAAAATAAATTAAGGAATCAAATAAAAATTTAAAATTAAAAGAGGCATTTAGTTCAGTGTTATTTTAATGTTATGTTATGTTATTTAGAGAAAACAGATTTTATGACATCTATAAATAATATTTAATTAGATTATAAAATTATTAATTAAAAGATAATATTTAAATATTATGATATCTAAACTATATAATATAATATTAAAATAATAACGAACCAAACGCCCAAGTAGAATTTAGATAGCAAATTATCAAGAAGAAAAAAGTTACGCATCCATCTCCTCAATCGTTCCTTTTTTCCCTCCATACAAACTGAATGACAGAAGCCTCGCCGGTGACCGGCGGCCGCTGCCGGCGTAGGAGAAGCGTTACTCATTCAGATTGCAATGATTATAAAATAACAAATTCGAAGGAAACAGTTTTTTTTTGGATTAAATTAGAAATTGAAAAAATTTCCCCTTGAGGAGAAGAAAATGGACGGGGAGAAAGAGCTGGCCGCTGAAAGAACAGAGGAAAACAGAGCAAGCCGATGGCAGCACAAAGCGAACCCCGACATCCTCTCCCTCGTCTTCGACTTCCTCCCCAGCCCCGACTTCATCAATTTCGGCGCCGTTTGCCGCGTTTGGCGCGACGCCCCCCATCTCCGCCGCGACATCGCCACCTTCTCCAAAGCCAACATTTGGTGCATCCTCTATGACTTCCAGAGTCGCGAGGAAGACCATGACATTTGCTTCGTCCATGAGCTCTCCTTCGATGCTCGCTGCTCCTTCCGCATCCTCGCTCTCCGTGGCTTCACCTGCCTTGCCTCCAAGCAGGGCTGGCTCCTCCTCCGCTGCTTCAGCGACCACCGTTTCTTTTTCTTCAACCATTCACCCTCTCCGAGATTTCCATTCAGCCTTACCCACGCTAGCCGTCGGAGGTCGCTGACCAGGTCGGCGAGTTCTCGTCCCCGCCGACCTCGCGGGACTGCACCGTCTTCCTGGTCAGCTCTCGGGGAGCCTCCACCCTGGAGTTCGCCTGGTGCAACGTGGCAGAGGGCAATTGTGTCATCGACCTCATCAACACCGGTGACAGGACGGCTGCCAGCATTCTCTGGAACAGGGATGCGTTCTACTGCACCTGCTGCAAGAGCTGGTCGTGCCAGTGCTGGAACAGAGGCATGCTGTTCATCCACGAGTGGGATCTGATCATCATATACGACACGGTGACGAGAAAGCCAGAGTACCAGAAGCGGCAACTGCCGGCGAAGGCCGTTGTGTGGTACTCGAAGCTGAAGGAGGCGCACTCAGAGGAGTGGAAGAAGAAGTTCGGGGGAGGGGATGGTTCTCTCCTTCCCTTCGTTCAGCTGCAGCGAGAAGATGCAGGAGTTCGTGGGGCTCGTCGGAACCCGTTGCCAGTCTCGTGCGGGTTGCAAGCAGCTTTTTATGTAAATTTTTAAAATTAAACAAATACAGATAGGACAAAATATTTTTTCTCCTGCTTAATTTATACTCTTATATATAATATAAATATATAAAGAATACATTTTCTCTTTTATTACGTTAACCAATATTTTGGGAATAGATGAATTGGCTACACATCTTAATAGATTCCCAAGTCAGAAGGATAGATTTGTTTAGGGGCGTTAATTTTACTAAAATTAAAGTTAAATAATAATAATTTTGAAATTGTGTATTATGTAAGAAAAAAAGGTTGGATATTTTTTTTTGGAAAATTATTGATAATATCAAATAATTTTTTTCATTAAATAATGTAATATTAAATTAAATGCATAAAATATAATTAATTATCACTTTAACGTAGATAGAAATAAAAATTTTTTATTTTAAAAAGTTTGTGTGATCTAAGTAAAGGTTGACTGATTAATTTTAGGAATAATTACCTACATGTCACACTATTTAAATTTATTTATATCTTATCCATCTATTCTTAGTTAATTACGCTATGTACACCGAAAACATTATAAAATCTTACATATACACAATTTAACTTATTTTTATTATAATGAATAATCATAATTTTTTAATGACCTAATTATAGTTAGATTACAAAAAATCTGAGCCATTCATCATATTATTTAAGGATATTTAAATATATTTTGAGTGAAAATCCTAAAACCTTAATGTTTAGGTGACGACAAAGAAAGGAGACATCCGCGATGTGAATTGATTTTAGGATAAATCAGTGCTTTAGTATGACATTGAGAAAGAGAAAAATATGTACCATTAAAAGTAAAAATATAATTTTAATGATTTACTAACAAAATATTTTTTTTTCAAATAGATTTTGATTAAGTTTTAACTCAAGTGTGTGTATGTAAGATTTTATAATATTTTGAGTGTGCATAACGTAATTAACTAAAAATGGATGAATAAAGCATTAAATAAAACTAAATGGTATGACATGTAAGTAATTATTCTTTAATTTTAATATGACAGACAATCGCACCACAAAAGAGTTTGTTTTGCATGCACTTGTTTCTTGCTTCTATGGATTTGAAGAGGAAAATGACCATTATATCAAAAAAAAAAAAAGGGATAGTGGCCAAAAATTCTTGTGCACTTAAACTACCATATTTCACATCTTTTGCTCTCCTATATTTTAGGAAAAAAATACATATTTACTTATTTATCACATTCTAAAAGTTATTTATAATTTTAAATATTATATATTTCGTTTACATTAATCTAAGTTAGAAATAAAAAAAATATACATGAAATATTCTGTCTGTTGATTGTCATTAATTTAATGTCATCTTACAAGTATTTTGTCGAGTATCACCCTATGATCCAACCATCACTGGCCATCATATTTTGGTCATCATTGTTGGTCGACTACAGTTTACAATCATGTTGTCAATCATCATTAACAATCATGTTGCTCTCTTCCTGCTACCATTGCAATTTCCCCCAAATTTTTGTTACCCCTGTTTGGCGTGAGGATCAAAACAGGACCAAAATAGTACTAATTAAAAAAATAACAATAATAATAATAAATAAATTATTTTAATTATTTTACACAAATTTTAATATAAAAAATAAAATTTTACTTCACATACTCAATAATTTTTAATAAAAATATAAATTTTATTTCACATCTTAGATCAAAATATTCGATTTGAATATTTTGGTCTAGAATGTAAAATAAAGTTGATATTTTTATTTTAAATTGTTGAGTATGTAAACTAAAATAATATTTTTTATATTTGAATTTGTGTAGAATGATTTAAAAAATTTATTTATTATTATTATTGTTGTTTTTTAAATTAGTACCATTTTGGTACTGTTTTGGTCCTGTTTTGGTCCTCACACCAAACAGGGAGGCATTGTTTGGGTTTGAAAGTTGAATTTTAAATTAAAGAAAAATATTCTATTTTATAGTTTTAATGAAAAAAAAGTTTAATATTTAAAAGTATGTAAAATGTGAAATAAAATTAATTTTAATATTCGTATTTATATTGGATGTAAAATAAAGTTGTTTTTTAAAATTAAAATTTATGTTGAGCTAAAAAAAATTCAAACTAAATGAGCGTTAAAGAAAGTTTTTCTAAGTTTTATTAAAACAGTGATGAGGCTTAATTAAAATAGTAGGTAGATTTCAAGAACTCAATTTGAAAAATTAGAGTCTATTTGGTATCAAGATCAGTTTGGTTTAAGATTTAAATAATTAATAAATAAATTTAATAATTTTATTAAAATAATTAAAAATATAAAGATAAAGTAATTTTTTATATTAAAATTTATATGAAATATGATAAAAATTTATTTATTTATTATTATTTTTTAATTTTAAATGAATGTTGGATTCATGATCATAAAGGTGTTAATATGGATCGAAGATCGAAAATCGATCGAAAATTGAATTAATTTTAGATCGAATTGAAATCGAGTCGATTTAAATGAGCCGACTAACGAGCCAAAAGTTCGGCTTGGTAATAGTTTCGAGCAGATTTTGAGCCGGGGTAGGCTCGACTCGATCCAGCTCGAAATTGGCTCGAATTAAAATATATTTTATATTATAAACAGAGCCGATCTCGAGTCGGATCAGTTGAGCTTACCTGGCTTGGGATCGGCTAAAAAAAAATTGAGATTTGATTCATTATCAAGCTGGCTCCAAAATGAATCGAAATCGACTCGAAGTCGATTGGAATCGACTCGAGCCTGCTTGAAGTCGAACCCAATCAAGCTCGAGTTAATTTCGAGTCAATTTTGAATCGATTTCGAGTCAATTTCAAATCAATTGAAATATAATCAATTCGATTTTAAGCCGGTATTGGCTCGGCTCGAAATCGGATTAGTAACAGCCCTACTTGATCATGGTGTTGTTCTCCATCTCCAGGGACCTAAGCGTAATTTAATCCAAGCCTGCTCTTATGCTGCTGTGGCCTCCAATCAGAAACGCTTATCGTCGGCGATGGTCTGACTGTTTCGCTCGCATTTGCCGAAACCCTAACCCTAGTTCGTGCCTCCTTTGCTTCTCCCCGAGAGATGTCGCACTTTGGAAGGTCTGGTCCGCCGGACATTAAAGACACCTACTCTCTCCTAGTCCTCAACATTAGTTTCAGTAATCTCTCTCTTCTTCTGTTAATCTTTCTACCGAGTTATTGTTCCTGGAATGACAAAAACCTGTTACCTAATCAATCTATGCCTTGCTTACGATATACTCAATTGCCTGGTGTTTCGGTTTCTGTGAGCAGGGACTACTGCCGATGATCTCTTCCCCCTCTTTGATAAGTACGGAAAGGTTGTAGATATTTTCATTCCAAAGGATCGGAGGTATCTGGAGCCATTAGAATTTCTTTCTAAGATGCGTTTCTTGTATATTCTTACAGCTTCTTTGTGCTCACGCTGTTGTTCTTTATTACTGGTTTTGTAGCTTGTTTTCCAATTATAATGTTATTTCCTCTTCTTTTTTTTTCACTTTGTGCTATAAATGGAAGAAATGGGGAATCCCGAGGGTTTGCGTTTGTGAGGTACAAGTACGCGGATGAGGCACAAAAAGCTGTGGACAAATTAGATGGTAATGTCTCTCTTCTAACATTTTTCCGCAAAATTTCCCTTTTACGTCTGGTCCTGGTCGTTTTTGCATCTCCTACGCAGTACAAATCATATTCCTATGTTGCTTTTAACAGGAAGGAATGTGGATGGACGGGATATTATGGTTCAATTCGCAAAATATGGTCCAAATGCAGAACGAATGTAATTCTGTTCTATTATTTGTTTTTACTATAAGTTTTTCTCTAACAAAGTGTGATATCTGTTTTTTTTTTTTTTTTTTTAAAGTAATGAACAGTTTATAAGGCTGCAGTTTTCTTTATACGTTGCTGTTGCCTTGCAAAATCTTAGCTTATATGCTATATGGTACTTGAGTCTTACATGCTCATGCTTGATATACCTTTGATTAACTTGCAGCCATTTTTCAAATTAAAATTTACCTTAGTAATCTTGCTTTTATTTTGTTTGGCTTGTCTAATCCATTGTGACTTGGAATCAAAGTTTTTCATTCCTTATAAACCATGTAAAAGTTGCCTTTCATCCCAACAAAAATTTATGTAGTTATGATTTCATTTTGTTGTTGTTGTTTTCTTTACATTTTGACTGCCTTAGTTTTTCAGCTGTTTATTTCTGAAACTGATATTGAATGGCATCCATGTAGTTTTTTTCGTTTTTTTGAAATGGACATGCAGCTTAAGTTAATGAACTCCAGGTACATTGAAATTTGTATTGTATTTGAACTTAATAATGGACATGTTGTACAAATTGTGCTTGTCATAGTGTGTTTCATTTACATGCAAAACAAATTGTAATTTTTTGTGTGTATTGAATACGACTTTAAACTCTTTTTCTTGTTGTTTTCATGATCCCTATCGTTTGATTGAGTTGATTATGTACGTTTTGTTTAGCTAGATTCCGATACTTACATATACATATATATCAGCAAAGTTAGTACTATGAGGCCTTTCAATTCAGATATATATATATATATATGTATTTAATGGATGATTTACATATTTTGCTTCTTAATCTCCTTATCTATATGCATTTATTTTTGAAACTCTGCCTATTTAGAGCCTTATTTTATTTTTTTTCAAATTGTTAAGACTCCAAGCGCATAAGTTCTCATTTTTCCGTCCCGCATTAAAAAGATTATGTAATGGCATTTCTCCGTAAGGCACAACTAGAAGTAATCAAAATATGCTATGTTCTAATCAAGAAACCAAATTTACCTTAATAAACCAGTTAAAATTTTAAGCCAATTTGATTGAAGGTAAATCATAATAGACGTAAAAAACATGGCTTTCCAAACATACAATGTATCGTAAATAAGATATTCTGATTCTCACAAATTTGATATAGTAAATGCCTCTCAAGGTTGAGTTAGGGGTTCACTCCTGTTGAGCTATCTCACAATTCGTTGTAACAAGTGAAATGTATCAAAATGAGAACTGGAATATGATTTCAGGGGAAAAGAACTATACCTAACTAAATTAATTATGGCTTCGTGAGAGCTGGATTATCCAAATAGAGGAAACAGATTTGCTATGCTTGCTTGGGAAGATATCTACTGAAGATGGTGTTGGAAGACCTTGGCATTTTCATTAGGTGAAAGAATGGAACCCACCTTCCCGAGGAAGGGGGAGAGGCTTATGGTGTGGACCAAAGGGAATTTACATTTCATGAAATGGGCATGTGAATCTTGTAAATCACGGTGTAGAGTGGGAGTGAGAAGGTGACAAGCTTCACAGGGATGGGGATGTGGCATCCAAGTTTAATGCTTTACATGAAATTAGGTTAACATGCTCCATTTGAGGGGTGTGGTTTGTTTTGGAAACCTTAGAATTTTAGGAAGTTCTGAAAATTAATATGAAATGCCTTATTCTGGTTTGCTCCCTTGATATTTATGAAGTATGGACACTTCAAAAAATGATGCCATGTTTGTGTCAGACACACGAACATGCAGGAACACGGAGGACATGCGGGACGCCTTATCGGACACACCACGTGGCGTGTTCTAATAAAATAATATTAAAAAAATAAAGAACACTTTTTGGACATATGAGGACACTTTGGGACACTTCTGAGGTACTTCTAGGACACTTATGAGATGCTTTTAGGACACTTCTGAGATACATGATACTTTTGAGATACATGACATTTTTGGGATACATATAGAATAGGATTGGATATATTTAATATTAATATTAAATTTATTTATTAATATTATATTTTTTAATAAAATTTATGGATACATTTACCTCCTCTTTATTCTTTTTAATAATATTTAATTTTTTTATTATTGTTAAAATTTTATCTAAAAAAATTAAAAACTTATCTCTTATTATTATTGAAATTTTATATAATATAAGTTAAATTTCTAAACTAACCAATCTAAATCAAATTTCTTTCTCTATTGCTTCCTTCGAGTCTTTTGAAAATGAATCAATCACAAAAAGTTTGGAAGTTTAACCTTTATCATCTCTCATCCTTAACACTGAGAGCTCTTACTTCCTCTTATTATCATGCTCATTATGATTGTCCTGACAAGTAAAATTATATTTTCTTTTATTCATAGTGAACTCTAAATTTACATTCCAAATCTTTTCAATACCGATGACGTTTGTTCTCAAGTTCTTATTTTGATCCTATGAGACTTCAGTGCTGCTCACAAATTTTTTATACTTAAAAATTTAAGTTTGTATTATGTTTTATATGTTTTTCAAGTATGAATTATTAATTTTATTATTATTGTATTTGACGTGTCATTTCGTGTTCGTGTCCTATGTTTTGGAAAATCGTCGTGTCACGGTGTCGTGTCCATGCTTTGTAACTTGATATTAGGTTAACTTGCTTCACTTGAGGCATGTTTTGGAAAGCTTAGGTGAAAATAAAATTTTTGGAAATTCTGAGGAAAATAAAATAAAGTTAGGGGATTAGGGAGTTACAGGTTAGGCCCAAGCCTTATCCTCTTTCTTTTTTTTTTTATGAAAAGCCTTATCCTCTTTTGATTTCAATCAGCCTTTTCATCCATGAAATAATATCAAATAATAAACTATTTACAAACTCCAATCCCTATAAATAGGAATAGTCCCCAACATCAGGAATTTAATTATATGATTTGGATTAAACAATAAAATTTGGCAAATAATAAATTAATAGAAGACTCAAATCAAAACCAATTGTGTTAATCGCATTGGTTCAATTGGTCATAACTAGACAGAGCTCAAACTAAACCAAATTCTAACAAAAAGTTATTGAATAGGCATGTTCAAGTAAATCAAACCTTGTATTGGTTGTATCCATCTAAATAGGAAGCGGAATTTGCTCTTACATGTTTGTGATATACTCGAACATAATGGGTTCCATGAAACTCTGCACTATTGTCTTGTGGAAAACTTTTTATTATGACATCAATTCTGTTTGGAACATTTTGTGTGACATTTTTGTATAGTTGCTTCACAATTTATAGCTTTTGTCTGATTTTTTTTTGCTCTGGAGTTTATATGGAAACCGTTAAGATATTATTTATTTAGCAGGTTGTATAAAGAAATCTTTAGTTAATTTAATTTTAGAAATTCACTTTAT
Source organism: Apostasia shenzhenica (assembly GCA_002786265.1). Lineage (NCBI taxonomy): Eukaryota > Viridiplantae > Streptophyta > Magnoliopsida > Asparagales > Orchidaceae > Apostasia > Apostasia shenzhenica. The sequence continues at coordinate 530,805 of KZ451948.1, read as the reverse complement.
TTAAATGCTTTATTTTCTAACTGTAACATGTACATAGTTCTATTCCAAAACATCGTCGTTGCCATCAGATGGATGTGTGTTAGTTTGCATTTGCAAACAAGATTGCTTTCCGGACTTGTATTTATTGAGCTGATTTTAAGAAGGATTCTATTGGACTTTTTGTCATTTATTTTGCTGTTTTGGTTGGAATGCCTTGAAGAATTAATCACATCATCGTGTGACCATTCTAAATACAGCCAAAAAGGCAGAATTGTGGAAGTTGAAACAAGATCAAGTGGCAGGTTTAGAAGCCGCAGTCCTAGACCAAGGTGAGTTGTTTTTATCTTATTTATTCAGAGCCATATTAGCACTGTTTTTAAATAAGTCTGTGCAGTTAAATGTGACATGTGATCCTTATGCAAATCATAGTTTGTAAAACTTTCTTCTCACAAGTTTCTTATTTTAAACCATACTGTAGTACTTGCTGTTTTATATGCACAACAATACAATTTGCTGGGGCTCCTTAATGCCTCTTTGTTCAAAATCAGACTGTATTACACGTTTGAAAAAAGATCAGACTGTATTAACATTTCAAAAAAAAAAAAAAATCAAACTGTGTTTGAGACTTTGCCACTTTCTGTAGTTTTAAGTTAAATGTTCTGGGAGCTTGATATCCCATCAACTTACAAGCAATAGCATGTTTGATAACAGAATTAAACTTTTGTATGCTGTTACCGGAAAGTTAGAGTCAGGCATGTTCATCACATTCTGACCCACATACAGCATGAAAATGCTTGACTTTTTTTATCATCTTTTTCATGTATATGCAACAAAGCGTCTCGTTAGTTTCATGGTCCTCCCTGTATTTCATTTAGTGCCTTCCTACCTTTTTACTGAAACGTTAAGCTCCCAAACTGTGTATGCATGCCTTTGTTAAAAGTTTTCAAGTATTTTCTTTTGGTGCTCTTTTTTTTAATAAATTTGGCAATTTATGTAGCATACTAATTTTTGCTTTAAGGTTCTTGTTTCGATATAATAACTGTAAGTTTGAGACCTAAATCAAAATTTGTCTTTTTTCATCAGGTATGAGCCAGTCTTCTTATGATTGTTGGCTTATGTTTATTTACTTTTTTAATGTTTTTTACCATTTTTTTAAATACAGAGTGATGATGCGGTTAATGATGTTGTAGTATTGTGTTTACTATTATTACGCAATTTGTTGTATTTGTTGTCAGGCATATTTGATTGATTAAGCTGCTATTCATATTCTAAATATGACTTAAATTATGCTCTTAGTGTGAGATATTGCATGTTGATAGTGAGCTTGCTGTAAGAAGATATTGAGGCATGCGCCTGATTTTTTTATTTTTTAAGTTTGTTTTTTTGGGGTTAGGGTTGAGGGGGTGGGGGTGGGGGTGGGGTGGGGTGGTTGGTTAGCCTGTTGATCAAAGTATGATATCATTTGCTTCTGTGTTAGTAACTTGTTTGAAAGTTTAGCAGTGATAATCTGTCTTAACTGAGCTTATATATTTTTGCTAAACTTTAAATTATTTTAATTACGAAATTATAGAAATCAATCTAAAATGTTAATTGATATAATTCAAACCAATGTGGTAATAAAAGAATATTACTGCAAAAATAAGTTTTGAGCTATGAGATAACTATTTCTGTCTAGCTAATTATTCATCAGCAAATGATTTTTTTTTCATCAGCGAATGGTTAACGAATACAAATAAGCAAATACTTTAGGTGGTTCGTTTCTTTAGTGCTCCTTATTTTTTTCTAGTTAAAAAAAAAGATTACTTGATGTTTAGATGTCAAGTGTTGTGCAATCTAATAAGCATATTTGTTAGTTCAGAACTTTATTTTAGTAATTATTAGCACTTAACTAGATGACCAAGTCATGATAATACCTATATCGTTATCTTTCAAAAAAATACCTATGTCATCTACAATCAACCGTAGTTTTGATTATCAAATATAAGCCTAATATACCAGTTGATCTGTGAATAGGGATGTTTAGCCCTTAAGAAAATTACTGTTTATTTGTAAGCATTATCAGCACACTGTCAAGTTGACTATATGTAAATAAGCCCTTGTTAGAAAATAAATATAGAGAGAGATCAAAAGCACACATACAAACAGAAAAATTTTACTCACCAAAATTAGGGGAACATCCTCAGGTGATGGAAGACCTGAAATACAGAGAGATTGAGGGGTATTCAGAGAGTCAAAACTCTAATCGTAACCCAAATGATTGAATGGAAAAGAGGAGTCTACTTAGCCAATCTAGCTAATTGGGATTGAGGCTTTGTTATTACTATTGTTGTCAGTGTGTTGCATTTTCATGGTCTTAGCTCTTATAAATATTTGTGTAATGGTGTATGTTTATGTAATTACCAAATTTATGTGTCATATTGTAGCAGGTATCGAGATGATTATTACCGAGATAGAGAATATAGAAGGAGAAGTCGCAGTCGTAGTAGAGATAGGTATGAACGTGATAGGTACCTTGAGCGGGAAAGTGATTATCGTCATCACAGCCGCAGTCGCAGCATAACTCCTGCTAAACACAAAGGTCGTGGTAGGGGGAGAGGACATGATGGTTGTCGTAAGAGGAGCCGCTCTTATGACAGGTGGTTTTATATTTGTGTTTTCCTTTGCAAACATATCTGTGAATCAGATTTATGATGCTTTTTTCTGAACTCTGTGTGATGCTTTTTGCAGTACATCACTAGCAAGGCGCAGCCTTAGCCCAAGGAGGAGCTCATCTCCCAGGAGGTCCTTGTCTCCCCAGAGATCAGCATCTTCTCGTGATGCAAGCCCAGACAAACGTCCGAATGGTTACCATTCACCTTTGAGAAGCGCATCCCCTCGTAGCCATCATACTAATTCCAGAAGTCCTTCCCCTCGTAATTCGGAAGAGGTCTGTGTTTCTGATTTAACATCACTTGGCTTGTTGTTAAGTGTTATTTGTGATTGTACAATTGTTATTTATATTTATGTTTCTTCAGGATTGATTGCAATCAGGACAAGTTCTAGAAAATTCCTATGATGGAAAGTTTCTCCCCTTCTCTGGAGATGATGACGTGTGTGATGAACTAATTCTAATGTGCCTGGACTGCTTTTCAAGGTCATGAATTTCCTTGTTGCTTGTACCTCTCTCTTTTTGTGTGTTTCTTGGCTCAATTTCTCAAACAAGTCAGCTTGTGTTGGCAGTAGTGATTGCTATCTAGCTCTGAATGTACCGTTTTTTTGACTCTGTGTGCCTCTCGTTATAAGCTTCTGTTCTATCCTTTTTTTTTGCGATATTTTGGAAGTCTGACTTACTTTAGATTAAATGTGATCCACCTTTTAGTTATGTTCGAGAAAAGAGTAATTGTAGCTGATTAGCTGCTGAGTGTGACTTGATGCAAGTCAATGTCCTTGCTGTTGCTGTTTGTTCGTGATGATGATGATGATGATATTGACATACTATCATACTGATGCTGTTGATGGTGATGTTCGTTTGGTGTTGATGTCAAAATGCCTGCTCTCACCCTAGCAAAAATGTTTTTCAGTAATGGACTAACACAAAGTTTGCAGATATTTCTCCTCGAGGGTATGATTCGTCTCATTTTAAGATTCTGTATTTAAAAATCTGCTTTCTGATTGTATCTTGCTTTTGATTTTCGATATTTTTGGAGCTTGAAATTCTGGTTCTGACGGCCATCCTCCTTGTGAGTAGGAGCTTTAATGATCTCGTGTGATGCTTTTGAATTCAGGAAAAAAAAATGAGATTTTTACTCGTATGACACAAAAAACTTCAATATTTACTTATTAGACATCCTAAAATTAAATATTACATGACACACACTTATTTATTTTAATTTTACAACCAACACACCCTAGTTAAAAAATCCTTACATTTTATTTAAGTAAACTATACTTAAGTTATATTTTAACTTAAATAAGGTTCATAGGAATAAAATCTAACCCCCTTTGTATCTTAAATTAAATCTAATTGTTAAGATGAGCATCTAACGATTAGATTTAAAATATTTTACATAAATAATAGATTTAAATAATTTGTAATATGTAAGATTTAAGTTAAGATGCACTGAGAGTTAGATTTTATTTCTATGAACTTTATTTAAGTTAAAACATAACTTAAGTATGGTTTATTTAAATAAAATGTAAGTAAACCATACTATAAGGTGTGTTAGTTGTAAAATTAAAATAAATAAGTGTGTGTCATGTAATATTTAACTTTATGATGTCTAATAAGTAAATATTGAAGTTTTTTGTGTCATACAGGTAAAAACATTAAAAAAAAAAGTAAGTTTGAAAACCATGGCAACTCTAAAATCAGAGATAATACGAAGCTTCTAATATTTCTCTCTTTTTTTTTTTTTTTTTTTGATCCCTCATGTTCTCAGTGGGTTTTCAAAACAACACAATTTTACATTAACGAACATTTTTTGGAGATACTACACTTCTTACATTGAGCTTGGTGCATAGCCATGGCTGTAGCTGTGTTGTTGTTGTTATGATTAAACTGCTGTTCTTTTGGGTGAGTCTGGAGGTTCATCCATTGTTGCTGCTGAGGACTGGCTCTCCGTGCATGCTGCTGATTCTGCTGTGAAATGCTGCAACAAGAAATGCTGACGGGGATTTTGGAATTTAAGTTGTCAATATAGATGGTTTTAATGTAACTTCAAATTTAAATAATATGTTTTGAGAAATTCTCTGACGTTAAGCTTTTGTTTATCGATATTTACTTTTATTTGGTTGGTGTTCAAGTTAATTACGATTATTTTTTAAAAAAATAAAAAAATAATTACCTACATGTTATGTTATTTAATTTTATTTATGTCTTATTTATCTATTTTTAATTAATTATGTTATGTACATTTAAAATATTATAAATTTTTATATAAATATATTTTAATTTTTTTTTATTATAATGAGTAATCATAATTTTTTAATAATTTAATTATAATTAGATTATAAAAAATTTGAGTAGTTAATTATGTTATTTTAATAATATTTAAATATATTTTGAGTAAAAATTTTAAAATCTTAATGTTTAGGTGGCGACAAAGGAAGGAGATATTCGCGATGTGATATGATTTTAGGATAAATTAACATTTTAGTATGGCTTTGAGGAAAAGAAATATATATATTGTTAAGAGAAAATATAATTTTAATGATTTACTAATAAAATATTTTTTTAAAATAAATTTTAATTAAGTTTTAATTTAAGTTTGTATATGTAAGATTTTGTAATGTTGAGTGTGCATAACATAATTAATTAAGAATGAATGAGTAAAGTATAAATAAAATTAAATAATGTGATATGTAGGTAATTATTTTAAAAATAAAATAATTTATATAATTTTTAATACATTAATTAATTTTATTTAATATTTTTTATAATTAATTGATTTTATTTTTTTATCATATATATATATATATATATATATATATATCTAAAAGAAGTTTTATATTATTTATAAAAATTGAAAAAATAATTGTGATTAATTTGGGCACTAATTAAATAAAGGCTTAATGTTGGATAATTTTTTTTTTATATGGTCGGATGAAATTTGTTTTGAAAAAGGTCTTTATGCTATTATATAGTGGGGAATTTTTGAATCCAATTAGAATTTTGTTCTATTCTGAATCCATCTTTGTTGATTTTTCATTACTAGGAATTCAATTAAGATCAAAAATCAGTCGATAATGCACTTAATCATACCTCAAACAACACCACTCGTTCAGAAGGAAGACAACGAAACCCAGATTTGGATGTACCCCCCAATAACTCCGGGAAGAGATCGTATGCTTCCAATTCCAACAATGGAGAAGCTGGAAGACTTGAATATATATAATGACTTGCAATGGAGAGGTTGGTCTGCGGTGTGCCGATGATCGTCTGGCCACTGCAGCGCGAGCAGAGGACGAACGCGCTGTTGCTGGTGGAAGGAATCGGAGGAGTGGCGCTGGGGCCGATGGAAGCGGCGAAGGACGAGGTGGTGAATCAGTTGATGGAGAAACAGAAGGGGAAGGAGGCAAGGGTGAAGGCAGTAGAGCTTAGGGATGAAGCAGCAAAGCCATTCGGGGAAAATGGGTCGTCGGCGAAGGCGATGGAAGACGTACCTTATTTTGGACAGAGCTGGCTGCGAAGCGTAGGGTTCTCGCGGAGACAGAGCAGCGTCGTCGGCCGTCGCAGGAGCCTGCTGCCGAAGCAGAGCAGCTACGGTAGTCGGTGCGGACAGCGACGAGCAAGCACTTCGGTTTGAGCTTTTTTTTAATAAGAAAAATAATATATTTTATTTTTAAATTTAATTAAAAAATATATTTTAATATTAAAAAACATATAAACAGTGAAACAAAACTAATTCTCATAAGCTATTTATATTAGATCTAAAATAAAATTAATTTTATAATTAAAACTTATATTAAATTTTTTTTTTGAACCAAGTGAGTCCTTAGAGTTCACTCAGATGCAATATGACAGCCATATAATTTAGCAAATTTATTTAGGAAATAGCCGGAAGGATAAGCGACGATAATACACAGCATTTTGCATGTTGAAGTTATACATAGAACTACAGTGTTGGCAACTGTGCTATTTGACAGGTGTTGTAGAGTATAATAATTGCGTTAGATAGTTGACAATCATTTAATCAGCTGTGAAATTTTATAAAAAAAAGTAAATTTTTTTTAAATAGCTCAAAGTAAGATCTTTATGTATAGTATTGATAAAGTGGAGTCAAGATTATTTTCGATGTTCAAAAAAAATATTTTTGATGTACGAGCGTCCAATATCTGACTGATTCCACCGAACAAAATGTCCTTATGCAGAAATCTTTAAAAAATCATGAAAGATGATAACCAATGTCGATCTGCTTTGAGATGCGTATTTAAACTAGAAAATTATCTTAAAAGCCAAAAGGCAAGCAACTATCAGTGATCTTTAGTTATGTTTGGTTGGAGAAAAAAATAATTTAAATTTTTTTTGTGAAAATATTTAAAAAAATATGTAGACGTGAAATAAAGTGAATTAATTATATTGAATTTAAAAAAAATTATTTAATATTAAAATTTATATAAAATGAAAATATAAAATAATTTTTAAAATAAATTTAAGATTTTAATTATAATTAAAATAAGATATTTTTTTAGCCAATTGGCGGGGTCTAAAAAACTGTGTGGACTGCCTTTATTGACGTCTCCGTTCCACTAAAATGGCGGCACTTTCTTTTGGTATGCGCTCTCCCGTCACTCTCTCGCTCTCTCTCTTGCCCATTCCGTTCTCTCTGTCTCTAATGGGGTGATAGCCCATCGGCTATCAGGCTACCCCTCTCCTCAATGCCTTCGCGTAATGGTGGCCGCGCTGCTAGCCCGGCTTCCTCACCGGACAAAATCGTTGGTGCGGATGGGGAAGCGTCGCCGGAATTTGTCGAACCTGTAGATCGGAACTCCGTTGATGTCGGCGACCTCTCGTCGTTGCCGCCTGGCTCGTGCGCTCGTTTGATCAAAGGTCTCGGATTGACGTCAGAGGAGTATTCGAAGTGGCTGCGAAGGTGCCTGCAGGCTTCCGGTAAGGGATTCGCAATTGGTGCCGGCCTCAAGGGTGGGCTAGCTCTCTTCTCCATCCTTGTTCGGCTTAGGAGCCGCGTATCGAAGGGCGCCTCCGCGAGGTGCGGAAATCTGTTTACATTTGAGAGTTTAAGAAAGGGGTTGTATTTGTCTGTGTTAGATTATTTGAGTTTTGCCTACTTTAGAAAAACCGGGGCGATGACAAATGCGGAGGCTGTGGTCATTGCCGCGAAGGAAACGTTAAGGTACGGCATGTTCTTGGGGACGTTTGCCGGAACGTTTGTTAGCGTCGACGAATTAATAGCTGCCATTTGGGGGAAGAAAAGGTGAGTTCGATTGGTTATTGCTTCGTTTACGTGATTTATTCCATCTTAACGTTTGAAAAAATGGTGATGTAGTTAGATCCGACAAGGTTGTTGTTCCTTTTTTTTCTTTTAGAATAAGGTGGATGTTGTCCAAGTGTAAAGGACGGAGTGAATAATAGCAATGTTAAATACATCACACTTATTTTATTACTCTTTTAATAGTTTAGTTATCTCTGAAGTTGAATGCTGTATCTCTGTCTCTTTCACACTCAATTAGTGGACTCCGCAGCCTCGTCATCGTCGTTCCCTCCGCATGTTAATTTGTACAAGTGTAATCTCTGTGTGCCCAGATGTTGTTCATAATAAATGCATTTGAAGAAAATGGTCATGAGATTTGTGACAGAACTGTTTCTAATATAGCTGCTTTTTAAGTTGCATTACTTGCTGGTTTGGTGATGTTTAATGTCTCTTGAAAGTGGTACTTTTGTACAAACTAGATATCAATAAGGGTAGGTCTTGCTATATTTATTATGGTTTTAGAACACTGTGCTCCATTTGCTTCAGGACTGCAGGATGGAGGGCATTGTTTGCAGGAGCTATGGCAGGCACTTCAATGCTTCTAACAGGACTGGAAACACAGCATACCAGCTTGGCAATATATATTCTTATGCGTACTGCTGTTTTGGCATCTCGTTGCGGAATCAAGAGCAAAAGTTTTGGAATTTTGTGTAAACCTTTGACCTGGTCCCACGGGGATATATTCCTTATGTGTCTCTCTTCATCACAAATCCTGTATGTTTTCCTTCAGCATATTAACTTCAATGTATCTGTCAGGAGTTCTCATTATATGATAAGATTCTTTTTTAACATTGGGATCATGATTGCTTGTGATATGTTTCTGTAAAACTTTGATAGAGAAGATCACTTACTTTTTATTGTGATCTTGTATGGTGAATTGACTGAATAGTTGCATAGGATTTGTGATGTAGAGTGGGAAGTCTTGGCTAGACTGATTTAAGAAGATTAAACGTAGAACTTCAAATCTAACACTGCTGCAAAAGAGTACATGATGTAATGCTCTGTTTGATATTTGTGCTCTTTGTACATAAAATGGCCCATGCCTGAAGAAATCTGTATGCGTCTGTGTCAGCAACACTATTTTGTGGTTTTATCTCATGTATTATGTACAAATGTTTATCACATACATGGTGGTTTCTCTTGCCAAACAAAATAATTCGTATTAGCCTAATCATGTTATAGGTGACGATATGATGAAGTTACTTTTACTAGCCTTGTGATCCTAACAGCCTATCATGGATAAAGATATTTTGTAATCCATGTTGTTAGTTAAGCTGAAATCCAATGTATTGGGTTTCTCCTGGTTGACTATGCAATAGCTGGAATATGTGCTTACACTAAAGAGATGGATTGGGTGAATGGTGGTTATTTTCACACTTCAAAGCCTATTCTATGTAGATGACTCTTTAAAAAATTCTTTACTGGAGGATGATTTATGATTGGGGGAATGTTTTATGACAGCCTTCAGCTTGAATGTGTTATTTATCTCCTATGATCTTAGTTGGCATTACCCATGTTTCACTTTTCCTCCTTCATGTTCTACTTATGCTCCAAAGTCAAGCTGGCACTCTTGATGTGTGAAAAATGGCTTCTTTGAGCCTGTTTTTTCTTCTTTTTAATTTCTTCCTGCTTAATTTGATATATGTGATTTTCAGAGCCTTTTTTACTATAATTTGAGTTGCTGTCTAGATTGCTACATATGTTTTATGCTCTTCTGACACAGTAACTTTACTGAGTTGCCCATTGTAGCATCTACTTGGATTTCCTCCAAGCTGTTTTCTTTTCTAGACATCATAAATTGATATGCTGAAATCATTACATATAAAGATTTTTATGTTATATTACAAGTTGCTTGTATTGCTTTATAAGAATGGCATTTTGTCCAAGTTTCATATGTTTCTTGTGGCATTCCAACTTTATCTTATTCTATCTTTTCCAGTTATTGGAGAATCCAAATTAGCGTTTTATGTAATGCAATGTTGTGCCAGGTCTGCTTACATTTTGAACCAAGGAAGCTTACCACCATCATATAAAGCTTTTCTTAATAAACATGGTGGAAAGGCTGCTGTTGTTATACAGGGCATCAAAGAAATTGCAACTAGCATACCTTTTACTGACTTGGATGGTATAAAGAAACACTGCAATTTCAAGGGTGCATATCTAAAACTAGACCCAAACATGAAAGTGCCTTGCTCAGTATGTGCTTCCTAGTAGTTGCATTTATTTATTTATATCCTAAGGTTATATTTTGTTTCAGTATATAGTCGGTTAATATCTAAATAAGATACTTGTTGGACTTGTTATTCTTCTTTGTTTTTAGCAGGGAAGTATTTAAATAGATTACTTATTTTTTTCAATTACAAGTGTATTTGAGGTTTGAACGAAGTGTTTTTGTTTTTTTTAAACAAAGAACTAGGATTTATTTTTTTAATTTATTTTTCACTTAAAGAGCATTTGAAGGTGGTGCAGGATCGTTTCTATTGTCAAAGGCCCTGCTGAATAGATTTATGGTCTTGTTTGTTGACATCTTTTATTGTAAATTTGAAGAATCTCTTCATATGGCAGTTCAACAAAAACAGTCCAGATAAAAGTTAGTGCGGTTATCTTTTGTGGAAGTACTTCGCCTTATTTAGATTCAGTGTTGCTGGATTACTTCAAACCTTCAGTAGAGGATTATTTTGGCTTAATCATGAAGCTCTATCAAGAAATTCTACCTATGTTTAAATAGGCTAGCCTGGGCTTATCACTGCTTTGTCTTTTTTTTTTTTTGATGAAAATCACTGCTTTGGCTTTAGCCCTGCTGAGTAGCAGACAGTTTGTTTTCTGGGAGTTTATTGTTTGTACTAATGTCCCAATTTTTTAGATAATTAGATACTGAATTTTGATTACATGTGCAGATTATTCATGGCAATCAATCCTGCATTGGGCATGTAATATGCTTTCTTTGTCAAGCATATGGAAGAGCTTTGCCTGTCTATCTTCCAGTATACTTAATTCCTGCATTAATAGTTCACCGGCAGGGACTTGCGAAGAGGTATTTCAAAAATATTTTGTTTTGATTTTTTTCCTGGCCAAGTTATCTAACAAAACGATATTGAAAGATTTGAAAATTATGGAAAGATCTTTTATAGAATTTTCAAATTTGGATTATACTTGGAGTATATGCTGCTTATGCTCTTTTCTTATAAAAGCAACCTATTTGGATCAGTAATTATGCTCATATATGGTGAATTTACTATGTCTTCTTAAGCTTAAGATGAGGCATCTTTTATTTTTATTTTGTGTTCTCTGAGCTTTCTCCTACATCTCCTTATGCTGACACTGTTATTTACAGAGCAATTCCAATGTCATAAAGGTTCTATTTATAGGTAACTCTTGACTTGTGTTGCATAGCGACGGTCTTTGATACATAGAAATGTTGAACAACCACTTGAAATATAAAATTGTTGAGCAGCTTTAACAGAAGAGAAAGCTCAAGGAGATTCTCGGGATAACTAGAGAATCAAACAACCAAACAAATAGTCACAAACAACCATGGAATTGAAGAAGTAAAATGAAAAAAAAAATAGAGAACACTAGGACTTAAGTGTAAACCCTTGCCGAAAAACCATCAAGTGGCAAAAGAGAAAAGATTTACTAAGTAAAAAGAATAAGATTTCAAAATTTCGTTAAATTAAGTAGAACAGGCAAATCCCTACCACACTCAAAACAATGCTGTGTACTTATGCTCTTTTCTTAAAAAAATTATTACATCCGAGTAACCCACCAGATCAATTGACGCCCATTTGGTGCGCGACAACAGCGCATATGGGACCACCACAAGCGTTGAGTGTGAAATGATGCATAAACGCTGCTGACTTCCATTTTTGGTTCGTAGAGGGCCTATTTTTGCTTCATATAGTGTATGTTTTAAAAAGAACCTATATGATGCAAAATAGACATAATGTGTGTGAAACAATTTTTCAGCTTTGCTGATGTATGACGAAAAATGAAGATAATATTTAATTTAAAATTATTAAGTTTAACTGACAAATTATTTTAATTAATTGCAAAATATTTTTCAAAATATTATATGTTAAATATGATTTATAAATCCTGCAAATTTAAATTATTTTAGAATCAGAGTTAAATTAAATCGATGATAAATAAAAATGTATCAATTAGATTAGGGCAGTCATTTGCAATTCAACAAATCAGATTAGGACAGATATCTGATATTGGGGCGGATGGCAGCAGTTGTGCACTCGATGCTGAGCGTGAAGCGCAAGGAAGTCGAGGCGGCACTAGTGATGTATTCACAAAGAGAAATAGAGAAAGGAATAGAGATTTGAGGATGATTGGAAGATTGTTTTTTAATAAAGAGGATAGCTAGGTTAATTTAAAAATTTTCACTTACGGTTAACCTATTCTTTTCCCTTCATCAGGATTTAACAACACAAACACAACCAAATTTTATGTATCAATAATCACCATCTCCAATATAATGTTAGGCAACCTCTTTATATAGAGAGATCTCATCATGAAATTTAAAAATACAATACTAAATGCTAAAAATAAAATGCCAAATAAATTTAAAAAAATATGTAACTAAGTTCTATTATATTAAAATCAGCTCTAAATATGATAGGTCTTCGTATATCTCAAATCTACTCTGAATTTAATCAAATCAAATCTAGATGTAATTAATATGAAAATCTTCAATTAATTTTAATCCGTTTGAATTTGAATTTTGATTCAGCATGTAATATCATCTTGACCAATGCTGATCTATGTCCCCATCACTTGCACTCGCAGTTGGCCCCACTTCCTCAACTATCGCATGTCCATTAGGCGCTGAACAGGTTACCTGGTGGGCTACTCGAATGCTATCGTGTTTCAAAATAGACTTGAATGCACAATAAAAGTTTTTGAAACTATTTTGTTCTCTCTCTTTTGTTTAAGCAATATGTGTGTTTGTGTATGTATGTGTGTGTTTGATGGAGATCAATCTTTCATATACACGATTTCAAATTAAAATATTTTAGGTGTATAAAAGATGACAGTATGGAATAATTTATAGTTGAATGTAGAAGGGTTTATGTACTTCTATATTTGTTTTGGAATATGCATAGTTTGTGTTTCTGTTTAGGCAAGGATTATTTTGTTTCATTCGTTTCCTTTGATGTATGAGCTAACTTTATGTTATGAACCCTATCTTCTTATGTAATTATTAAATTGTTGTGAAATAAAAAGAAAGAATCTCCTCCTTTCTTTCTACCTTGTCCTTCCTCCCCCTCATACTTTATGTTAAGAACCCTATCTTCTTATGTAATTATTAAATTGTTGTGAAATAAAAAGAAAGAATCTCCTCCTTTCTTCCTACCTTGTCCTTCCTTCCCCTCATTCTGCTGCTTATCTATTTCCTTTTCTCTCTTCTTCTTCTTTCATGTCTTCTCATTCATTCTACATCGGCGCCGGCATGCCCATGTGCATGCAAACACAGATGTATATGTATATGTATGTATGTATATATTGTCGTTTGTCATTTGTCAATGTGGCGACTATTTTGCAGGCCTTATTCTATCTTGGCAAAGAGTCTTATGGGTATTGCAAGGTCTAGCTTGTTTCTCTCCGTATATTGTGCTTCGGCCTGGTTAGTTCTCTTACAGTCTTACATTTGTTGGATTATTGTAAACGAATTACATTTGCATATTTAGACTCCACTTTTTTTTCCAAAAACATCCTGATTGTTTGGTACGTTGGAGCTCATTTTTATTTTTAAAATAATTGTGAAGTTATGGAGCATATCAAAAGTTAACTTATTTCAAAATCAAATTAGTGCCACAGGTTTATTAATTGAAAATGCAATCTGCACCTAAGGCCCCGTTTGTCTAGGAGTTTAAAATTAACCTGGTTTAATTTTAACCAGGCATATCACATCACACATAAAATTTAATATTAAAAATTAAATTTATTTCACATCCTACACATATTACTAAAATAATAACTAACTTATATCACATCCTTCATATATTCCAACATAATAACTAACTTTATATCACATCCCTCACATATCCCAACATAATAACTAACTTTATTTCACATCATTCACAATTTTCAATAAAAAAATATCTTTATCCAAATTTAATTTTAACCTTCTTAAATTTAACCTTACAAACAAACACACCAAACATTTAAAATTTCTTCGATTGGCACTTTATATTCCAAAAGTAAAAACTCATACATGTCAGCCTCTTATCCCGTTTGTCTAGGAGTTTAAAATTAAGCTGGTTTAATTTTAACCAGGCATATTACATCACACATAAAATTTAATATTAAAAATTAAATTTTTTGACATCCTACACATATTACTAAAATAATAACTAACTTATATCACATCCCTCACATATTTCAACATAATAACTAACTTTATATCACATCCCTCACATATCCTAACATAATAACTAATTTTATTTCACATCATTCACAACTTTTAATAAAAAAATATCTCTATCCAAATTTAATTTTAACCTTCTTAAATTTAACCTTACAAACAAACACACCTATTCATTAATTTTGATAGGTTGCACCCTTAGATTCATTGCCCCAATGTGCAGCGTAGCAAAATTAGTATTTTTGAAGTTGCAGCTTGCGTGCTTTTAATATTTTTGCTTGTTTTATTAACGTTCCATTTGGTTGTCTTCTTTTTACAGGGCATGGACATGCTTGCTCTTCAGAACTTTTCGGAGATGCAATGTTCCATTGCTTGCAGTCGGCACGGTGAGATCAAATGCTACCCGATAGCTAAGCCGTATTGTTAGCCGGAAGCTCAAAATCCTCGAAAATCTGTTTATAGTAATTTAACTTTTACCACATTTTGTAGTTCCTTTGTGGTCTGGCGCTGGCTATAGAGAAGAAGAGCAGGAGAATTGAGATATCGCTTTACTGCCTCGCGCGTGCCGTCGAGAGCCTCTTCACATGCGTGGCGGATGCCGGGTTCCTTCCCCAGGCTTCCAGATTGAAGCGAGCAGATGTCGCCGTGTTCAGCTTCGCAACGGCCATAATCATGCACTGCTATGCTCGGGAGAGGGACGTGTTTCGATCCAAGTACCTCAATGTTCTTGACTGGGTCTTTGGCATTCCTTCTTTCTCTTCTGAAGAAGAAGAAGAACACCCTGATTTCAGCAAACCTCACTGATATATTTACTAAATTCATTTATACAACTTTAATTCATGTTAGCTTGTATTTTAACTACTATAACTCTAAAAACGAATTTAAAGGTGGAAAGTGAACACTTGCCATTTTTTTTTTTTCAACTTACTTTACTCATAGTTAAGGGTAAATTTTATAAAACTGTAGTACGACCAGCGATGATATATGGTGCTGAATGCTGGCCTGCAAAGAAGAAACATACAAATAAAATAAATATTGCAGAAATGAGGATGTTAAGGTGGATGTGTGGATATACACGAAAGGATAGAATGAGAAATGAGTATATCCGAAAGAAAGTTGGTGTTGCACCAATTGCGGATAAACTTAGAGAAAGTCGGCTTCGATGGTTTGGACATCTAAATCGTAGGCCAATTGAAGCTCCAGTTAAAAAAAATTGAGTTACTGGATTTTGCTCATGTACAAAGAGGAAGAGGGAGACCAAAGAAGACATGACAAGAAACTATAAGAAGTGATCTTAATTACTTAAACTTAGATAAGAATTTGGTAACTGATAGAGCGCAATGGAAACAAAGGATTCATGTAGCCGACCCCACCTAGTGGGATTAAGGCTTGGTTGTTGTTGTTGTTGTTACTTTACTCATAATTAAAATTTTAAATTTATTTTTTTTTAAAAAATAAAAATTATTTTATCTCATCCTACATAAATTTTAATATTAAGTAATTAATTTATTTCATATTCAATATAATTTTAATATAATTAATTCATTTTATTTTACATCATATATATTTAATTAAAAAAATTTACAAAAATGTTTCAGATTATTTTTTTTCTTTTAATAGGTTCCATTTAGTGCCTCCCGGTTAAAAACTTATTTTTATTTTTAAAAAATAAAATAATAACATATATATTATCCTACATAAATATTAATATTAAATAATTATTTTATTTTATATTTAATATAATTTTAATATAATTAATTCATTTTATTTCATATTACTTATTTTTTAAAAAATTATCTAAAAGGGATCGTTCTAGCTCAAAATCGAATCTATTAAAAAATAATTTTTTTATAAATATACAGAACTTGTTTCCGTATGCTAATTTTTTTGTATTATCTTAATAGATAACTTATGTTAATTTTTTTTTTACAATTTTTGTTTAAATTCTATTAATTGTAGATTATTTTTATTTCAATTTAGATAATATGATTTAATTTTGTCGAATAAACAAAGACCTTTATGCTTAAGATTGATTTAAAGATAAAAAATTAATTAAAAGTTAGACTTTGGATTAGATAGAGTATAAATCGGTAATAAACGAGAAAGTCTAGTTCAAGTCGAACTCTTCTTATTCATATTTTGAATCAGATCGAGATTAAATCGAAAATCTTCAATTTAATCTCGAGTCAATATTGAATCGACTTAAAATTGAATTGTTAACGGCCGCATTTCAGTGTATTGTTAACATTATTATCCCATCCATATTTCCATGCTTCTCCCAACAAACAAAGTAACCGTTGCAACTAACAGGATCAATGCCTTACAGTTAACCAACCCAGATCTTCTATATCCTATAACAACGAAGATTGACATCAGCATACTTCTTATTGGCCATTAAACATTTTATTCGTAGATTAATCTTCATTTAGGCCCGAGGAACGTGTAGGGCCCGTTTGACGGTGAGTTCAGATTCAAAATAAATAGAATCGAATTTAAAATTTGAAACAACTTCAGATAAGTGAAGCAGTTTTAAACTTAAATTCTGTCCGGATGAAAAGTAGTTTAAAATTAATTTTGAATCTAATTTAATTTATTTTTGTTTGGATGAATATTAATTTAGAAACCACTTTATCTCACAATAAAATCTCAAAAATAATAAAAATAAATAAAATTTATAATAAAAGTAAATAAAATAATATTTATTCAAAATTTCATAATTTATTTGAATATTTATTAATTTAAAATTCTCGCGAGGATATATATTAAAATTTGAGATATTTAGGGGATATGGTTATGAGTCAAAAGATGATTTGTTATTATTCATCGGATTTTGAATTTATCAGATTTAATTATACCTTAATTTTAGCTTTGAGAAAAATATCAAATTTATCCCCAAATATGCTTTTCTAAAAATCTAAAAAAAAGAAACGATCGTGAGTCTGAAACCATATTTTTGGTGATTTCGGCTTAGTCCTGCTGGAAATTACTTGAAGCAATCAATAAAATAGGCCGGAGAGAGTGAAAACAAAGAATTAGCTAAATTAATTTTAGCACATATTAATAAAATTCTTTTAATTATCTAGCATATTTTGCAATTTTATGTAATGTTAAATGAAAAAAAATATTTGTTTAATAAATTTTATAATATTTTTAATGAGAATGTGATTTAGATAATATTTGATTCGATGATTTTTTGATTATTTTATTTTTTAAGAATTATTTTATATTATTTTATAAAATTATTTATAAATATTATTAAATTAAATAATTATCTTTTTTTAAAATAATATGAGCGAAACGTTGTTAATGAACTATTTGTTGTTTTTATTTTTCTCAAGGTGATATTAATCCTGATCAAGGGCAATGATAAGGATGCGCCGTACTTCTTCGTCCTGCACACGCCACGTGGCACATTATTTTAATTTTTGAAAGCAGGGAGGGGGAGAAAACCTACTCCGATAAGTAGTAATGAACCGCCGTCAACTCTTTCTCCTTGAAAACGAAGGAGGTGAGCTGCTGAGCCCTCGTACGATTCCTCCGCTCCTCATTCTTTGATTTTTCTTACTTTCTGGAATCGGATCGCAAAGGTCTGGGGCTTGAAGATCTCCGGTGGTTCGGATGGGGAATGACGCGGCGCTTCGCTCTTGCCTGCTAGTGCTGGCGGCAGTGATGGCAGTGGTAGGGCTCTGCACTTTCTCGATAAAGAAGGTGATGGCAACCTACGCCTACGGCGTTGTCGGTATTGCCGGGGTGCTACTGCCCGACTGGGAGTACTTTGACCGCGATTTCTCCCAGTGGTTCACCCCCATGACCGCGACCAGGGAGCCAGCGTCTCGTGGAAACCCTAGGACTGGAAGGTTGGAACTTTGCTAATATTTTTTACTTCAGTTTTTTCGATGATTTCTTTAATTTATTTTTCCATTCTTCATTTCTTCTTGTAGTTTTGGGTTTCTGGAACAATATAACGCTGTTTTGCGCTCAAAATTTACTAATTCCTCTAGTAAACCTCATATTGGGACATAAATCGTTTCCATTTTAGAACCTCCGTCTTCAGTACAAATACGCTCGAAGGTCCCTATCCGTCTTCTGAACATGATTAAATCGTTGGTCGATGCTATCTTTGGAAAAAGAACATAAAAATGCCATTTTTGGAAACAGTTGTTTTGCTTTCTTCCCACCCATTTGTTTTTGAGCTGTTCTGAAGATTACTACCATATTATGTTATTATGTTATGAGTAGCTGAAAATAGACATTGTTGAGATGCCTTGGATCCTTATGAGTGTTCCTGGTCAGTGTTATGAGTAGCTGAAAATAGACATTGTTGAGATGCCTTGGATCCTTATGAGTGTTCCTGGTCAGTTGCTCAACCTAGACCAATTGTACTACTTGGAATTTTCGAGTATCGGGGGAAGCTTCTCCAATAGGAGTCTCAAATCGTTAATGCAAAAGGCGCCTACTTGTTTCGGATTGTTAATACAAAAGGTGCCACTCAATTTGAGCTTTGCACGTGTCAATAAGGACACATCGATGGTCAGGATGTTAGCAGTTCAATAGTCAATTATAAGTTAAAAGACTGGTACCTACCTTGTGGAGCCCTTGCATGGTCACATAGTTCTTCCCAAGTGACCTCATGCTTTGCAACTTACAAGCATAACCTCGTGGAACTTGACATTGGAACCGGAAAGCTAGAACCTAATTGGGAAGGACCCTTTATAATTAGTGAGGTTGTTGGGCCCAATGCTAGAGGCTGCAACACTACTATGATGAGTTGATACCCAAAACTTGGAGCGATGATGATCTGAAACCTTATCTACTTAGTGTGCATTATAGAATAATATATGTAGTAACACCCCATCTTATCTTTTCTAAAATCTTTTCCTTTGAATTATCATTACTTCACAAATAAAATTAGGTGAGGTTTTCATGAATGTGGCACCTTCGAGCCTATTTGGTGTGTTCTAAATGAGACCACAAGGACAAACCAATTGTAATTTGTTACCTTACTCCCCATATAGAAGGACTCTCGTGAGGCATGTCAGCAGTAATACCTCTATTGGCACTAGCTTTACATGAGACCTGTCCCTAGGAGTTCACGTCTCCTATAGACTCAAGGTTGAATGGCCATTAAATCTCTCAAATGCTATATATCTTTTATGACTAATGACACATATTACATGTTCCACTTATTTCTTGCGAGGTGCCAATTGCACATCCGGTTATAGTCTCGTGACTGCTCATACAAGATAGGCCAAAGCCACGTCGTGTCCTTGATACAAGACTTGCTCTACCTTGTGAGTAGTATGCTAAGCATCCTCACATGTTCTCTCCTTGAAATAAGGCGCATAGTCAAATTCCTCCGGTCATCTAGTTAGTTCAAGCCAAACTAGTGATGGAGGCCATTTGTAAGCATTCCAAACATCGATTGCAATCATGGAAGCAGTCAGTAAACCCTCTTAAGGATGATGACAACCTTGGAGATGGTAAGCCTACTGAGAATGATGTCAGCTCATGAGGCAATCAGTAAGACCTCCCAAAGTTGATGCCAGCCTAGGCAATCCGTAGGCCCTCCCGAGGTTAATGCCAACCATAGAGGCAGTAAACCCTCACAAGGTTGATACCAACACTAGTAGATGGCGATTAATAAACCCTCCTAAGGTTGATGCCATCTGTGGGAGGAATTCTTAAGCCCTCCTAAGGTTGCTGCTAACCTTGGAGGTAGCCAATAAGTCCTCTTGTGGCTGATGCTAACCCTAGAGGTAGTCATTAAGCCCTCGTGAGCTCAATGTTGTCCTTGGAGGCCATGTGTAAGCCCTACTGAATCTAGACTTGATGTCCAGGCTAGGAGCCCTCTGTTGATGTCTAATGCCCTCATTGGAATGATTCATCCCCTTAATTCAACTCCATTCAAGACATTATGTTCTGCCTCCTAAGGTGCATTTATCTCACCTTCTTTGTGAGGTCATTTTCTAGGTCATTATCTAGAAGGTACATTAACTTGCCCATGGTCCTCATTAATGAACTGCTCTCAGATCAGGTCTACGACACAGACTATCAAGAGAAGCAAAGCCTTGGTAGCATCCATCTAATACATATTCTCTCCATACTTAGAAGTCCTCAAATAATTAGGTGTGGCAAAATGAGTTAGCAGGTCAGGTTTAACCCGATTTGAATCCGACTTGACCTGAATAGCTCAACTCGAATTTGACTCGATTATTATACAGGTCAAGATCAATAACCTAAGCCCAATCCAACTAGTAGATGGTTTTGGTCAACCCGCCAATCCAAATCATTTAAAGGGCAAAAGTTTATAAATGGGTTATCCGAGCTTGACCTATCTCATTTATGTACAACTCGAACCCAACTCATTTCATACAACAACAATCAAGCCTTTATTTCACTAGGTGAGGTCAGCTATATTAATCTTTTATCTGCAGTGCACTTTATTAAATAGCATATTCTCATTTTTTTGCTATATTTTATTTGGTTTTTTTTTTCTCTTTTCATATGAATAAGATCTAATAATTTAACTTTTCTTATTGGAGCTTCCATTAGTCTACAATTTGTATGTCCAAACTATATGAGCTGACTTTTTCTGATTTTATCCTCAATTGAGGCTGCTTAAACTTTCTATCAAATGTACTCATTTCTCATTCGTCCTTTCGTATATATTCACTCATCTATTTTAGTATCTTTATTTCTATGATCCTTAATTTATTTATATATTTCTACTTTGTAGGTCAACATTCAGCATTATATTTTCACGCTAGTTTTATTATTATTCTATAAAATTTACTTTTAGGTCTGAGTGAAATTTTTCTATTACACAATACATTAAATAGATTCCTTCACTTTATCTATCTAATTTGAATTCTGCTGATAACATCACCATTTATTTCAATGTCATTTTATATAATTGATCCAAAGTATTTAAATCACTCATTTTTCTTAGTATTTAATCACCAATTATTATCTCACTAATACAAGTGCTTCTACCTTGATTAAATCTGCACTTCAAATATTTAATTTTTAATTTGCTAAGACAAAAATTTTAAGACCTTAAGGTATTCTTCTATAACTCGAGTTTCTCCTTAACTTTATCTCTAATCTCATCAATAAGAAGAATATTATTTACAAAGAGTATACATTAAAGCACATTTTCTTGAATATATCTAGTCAAGACTCCCATAACTAATGCAAAAAAATAGAAACTTATATCTGAATCTTAGTGTAAATTAACTGTAATAGAAAAATTCTTAGTCAAACTCTATCTATATATGTATTTAATAGCTTGAATATAAGTAGTGTAAAGCACTTTTCTTTTCCAAAGTTCTCTAAAACTCTCTAAACACTTTTCTTAGAACTTTATCGTAAGTTTTTTTTAAATCAATAAAAATCAAATACAATTTTTTTCTCTAAACTTTTTCATTGTATCTATCAACAAATAAATAATTTTGTTTGTATATCTACCTAGCATAAATCAAATTCGTTCTATGATACTATAATATTACTACGTAATATATGCTTAATTACTATTTTCTAGAGTTTAAAATATGATTAATTAATTTAATTTTTCTATAACTATTACAATTTTGTACATTATATTTTTTGAAATAGGTACCAATGTATTTCTCTTTTATTCATTTAAAATTATTTTAATCTTTAAAATTATATTAAACAATTTAGTGAACTAAGAAACTTCATCTCTCATATATTTCTAAATATTTATTAAAATATTATCTAGTCCTACTGCTTTTCTATACTTTAT
This sequence comes from Apostasia shenzhenica, assembly GCA_002786265.1. Lineage (NCBI taxonomy): Eukaryota > Viridiplantae > Streptophyta > Magnoliopsida > Asparagales > Orchidaceae > Apostasia > Apostasia shenzhenica. The sequence continues at coordinate 508,718 of KZ451948.1, read as the reverse complement.
CTTTTTTTAAGCCTTTTAACATTTAGCTTACTAATACGTTGGATGTAAGGAAAATTTTATTTCTTTTTTAATGTTAAATTCAGTAAAATTAATTATATTATCAATTTATCACAAGTATTATAAATTTTTTTGAAAATAACTCAATTCATTTTTATTGGATTTTTTTTCCTTAGAAGGTATTTTTTGATCCTTATCTTTAATACAGTTTACTTGCATATTTGGTGTTTTATCTCTTATCTTAAGTAAGCTTATATATGTGTCTTTCTTATTTTTTTGTGTCCAATTTTTTATATAGATTCTCAAAAATTATATATGTTGCAGAACATACTACTTTCTTGGACTCTTATTGAGTCATTTTATACTTCTGTCAATTCTCTTTGTCTTTACATTTATACTAATTCTTGTAAGAAATTATCTTTTATTTAATCTTTTTTATATATCTTGTTTCACCAATAAGCATTCTTATTATTAGGTGCCTTTTCTGTAGATTCTCTCAATACATCATTTGCCACTTTGTGGATGCAATTAGCAACCGTCAATTACATAAGATATTTCTCTCTTAATGTTCCAGTGCTTAAGTTCTAAAAAATTTTGCTTAAATATATTTCTATTCTTATTCTCTAAATTCCACCATTAAGTTCAAAGATATTGTTTCAACTTATTATTACTTCCCAACCCTTCATCTTGAAATCTAAAATCATTAATCGATATTAGATCGTTAAGGATTCACTTGAAATAATCTTACAATTTTTACCACCCAAACGTTCTTTCTTCCTTATAAGGAAATAATTAATCTATGTTCTTGAAGATTCTTATAAGTTATAATATACTCATCTTTTTTCTTAAATAAAATATTAATAATCTACAATAAAAAAATATTAATAATCATAATGTCACAAGCTATGGAAAATCCCTCCATATTAGTCTCCTCAAAACTATATCCACTGTGAATATTATTAAATTTCTTAGCAACGTTTCTAATACGCATGTTTAATAAATTAGTCAAATTTATGACTCATACTAGGAATTCCCGAATCTGATTTGGGTTGAGTTCACGATCGGATCATATATTGCCACCTCTACACAGTAACAAAGGAATTCCCTCTCCCTACCTTTGAAATTTTTAAAAGATGACACATAATCTCATTTTAAGAACCATGCCAAAAAAAAAAACAAAAAATATAAGGTGCTCTCAAAATGATTCTTTCATTTCACTTTAGCAAAATTTTACAGTCATTTCGAATTGCTTGGTTTACGAAGTAAATGTACACATTTACAACAAGTCCTACTAAGTTTTAAAACCAAAAAATGAAGACAGTCTTGTAGATTATGACGATTTCTCTTCTTTCTCCCATTCTACATCCTTCACCACATCAAGGACATTAACTAAACCATCAAAGATCTAGAGATCCTCCTTGTCTATATGGAAGGACGGCTCATGGTAGATGTTGAAACCTAGATGATCCAGCAGCTCTATCTCCTTAAGCACTTTCCTGATATTGTTGGCCTAGATGGTACACCCATAAAAGGAGTGTATTGGGTATAAAAATTTTGTACTTTAGATCTTTAGAATTTACAAGTATGCATAGTCCTTTAATTTTAATTTACAATAAATCTGATCCTTTAGAATAAGAGGAAGAAAGTACAAGTAATATAGAGTTACAAGGCTTAGATTGCTAGAGTTAGTGTACAAGTAAATTTTCAATAAAAGAAAAATTACAATAATAAAGTTGGTGAAGTTACATACAAGAAAGTAAATATTAGTAGAGTTACGGATGTTAGACATACCAGATAACAAGATTAAAAGTTAGTGAATTAGTTAGTTAAGTTTGATGATTAGATTAAATTTTTAAGTTGTTACTTGGGAGATTTAAGTCTGATTGGAATTAAGGTCTGTGAGTATGGAGATATTAGTGTACTAGATTTTGGGGGTAGATCTTGTTGTTGTACTAGTTTTGGAAGAGTGCTTTGCCTCAAAGTTGTTCAAGTATAAGAGGATAAGTGAAGATGTCACACTGTCGAGGTGGGCTACTAAGTGATTCTATGGTGCAGGTAGAGGAGTTTGCCTCCTAAGATAGCTAAAAACGAGCTATTTCATGAATAGTCCATAAGATATGATTTTGAGTGTCCTTATGGAAGAGCTACCTCAAGGGCTCCACAAGGTAGCTTCTTGTCTTTTAACTTCTAGTTGGCTGTTGACTTGTTGACTTTCTAACTACTGAAGTATCTTTGATGACGTGTAGGGCATAAATTGGATGGTTTCCTTAAGGATGACATTAATCCCATTGCATGCTCAAGAATTAAATTTCTAAGCTAAGGAGAGGTTTATAACCTCTATCAAAGGCAGTCAGCCTGCTTCACTTTTAGGCGTAAAGTCAATAGGGTGTTGTCACATGATGTGTCGTTACAATCTCTAATCACATGATGTAGACAACATCTCCCAGAAAATCCCAAGTGCCAATAACCTCGCATCACAAGAATCCCTGAACAAGAGAGAAGATTAAGCCACCCAGAAGAGAGAATGCCTAATGAACAATGACAATTACCATTCTCTCATAGGAGTATAAATACCATTTTTTTTATTGGAAGGAGTATAAATACCATTACTATACCTACCAAAGGGTTTTTTTTTTTTAAAAGTCAAGTGGAGCCCATCAATCAGAAAGCCTAATAAATGGAGGCGGACCTTTTGCTGCCTAAGTTATTTTGACGTTTGGCTCCCATCCCATCTGTAATGTCTCTCCACCAGGGGGGCTGTCCCAACCAAGACTTCACACTAGCCACAAAGCTAAGATAGCCATCCCTTGTAACCCACCTTGTGGGACTTCCAAAAAAATCATGTTACCTCTTTCTCTTAACCGAGCAAGTATAGGAATCTTCTTAATCCGCCTATAGGCATCTTGGTTTGTCCTAATTGAAGGATTTTTTGCATATAAGTTTGATTTGTTTTGGCAATTCCCCCTGCATCTTTCATATTTTCTGTTTACATCCTTCACTTGTAATTCTTTCCGTTATAATCTAGTCAATAGACCTGTAGAGTTGTCCTTTTAAATTGACATTCTTATCATCAACAAACATAACCACACACTCTATCCCTTTGTAATTCTAGATTATCATAGTGATTTTTTTCATTTGCTAAAATTTGTGGTGTATCGAAAGGATAGAATGAGAAATGAGTATATCCGAAAGAAAGTTGGTGTTGCACCAATTGAGGATAAACTTAGAGAATGTCGGCTTAGATGGTTTGGACATCTAAATCGTAGGCCGATTGAAGCTCCAGTTAGAAAAATTGAGTTATTGGATTTTGCCCATGTACAAAGAGGAAGAGAAAGACCAAAGAAGACATGGCAAGAAACTATAAGGAGTGATCTTAGTTACTTAGACTTAAATAAGAATTTAGTAACTGATAGGGCGCAATGGAAACAAAGGATTCATGTAGCCGACCCCACCTAGTGGGATTAAGGCTTGGTTGTTGTTGTTGTTGTTGTTGTTGTTGTTGCTAAAATTTGTGGTGTATCTTTTTAAATCTTTTATTTGTTGTATTTTGATACAAATATTTTAATTATCATTAACAGTTCATCACCAGTTATCTTAATATTGTGCCTTCTAACTTGCATAGTCAATACCCTAAATCAGTCTCATATTTCACAACGATGATGGGCTTCACAAAAGGGAGAGAAATCTTACTGCATTTTTTCTTTCTAATCTTATAATTTGACTTGCTGTACCTCATTTGGCTTAAATGACAGTTTCTTGCCTTGTAATATTCATTTATGCCACTGAAGGTGCAAAATGGCCACTTTTTCACTCTGCGCAGGTTCAAGTTTCATCCGCTGAGGGTTACTGTACTGACTATTATATACTGCTTCGGTCTTTACAAATGGTGGATGTTCGTATCCAGCTAAGTTCTTCATAACCCCTTCCCTTGACTTGCTCAACTCCATGAACTGCTGTTGGCTTTTGAAGTTTATACTGCCAACCGTTATCATTAGCTGCTCGATTCAAAGGCATAAACCATGTTCGGTCTCCGTAAAGTAGTACCTAAATCTTGCAGTTTGTGTTCCATCTTCTGTTTTTTATAGAGTGGTGGTGATATTAATTCATTCCTTAGAAGATATAGTTCCTCGATATCATACGGATGGTGAATTTGTCGAGCAGAACGGGCCGGAAAATGCATGTGAGTTGCTATTTTGTTTTATTGAACAGTGGCTGCTGTTGGAGATCGATCTAAATGATGGGCTTGTACTATTACTTTAGATCTTTACCCAAGGCCAGAGTGTTAATTTTTTCAGCTAGGGTAACATTCCGACCATTCGGTAACTAATGACTTCTGAAATAATGCATCACTTCATCATATTCTGTATCTTTGGATATATAAATGGCATTTTGGCTAAAACTGAATACAGAGAGCATAATATTTCACCACACAGACAATGCACATCTTGAAACCCATTATTCGCTTGGAAGTGATTTGAATATCACAAACTACATCATATTATAGACATCTGGGTTACAATAATAAACATTTGATTTAGTGAAGTCAGATGGGTCAATGCCATCTTCTTCACCAGCTGCCAGGCTTTCTCAACTTTTCATTTTTGATTACATTCCTGTCAGAATCATGATCCTTAATAATAATAATAATAATAATAATCAAAATTCCAAGTATTTGATTAAATGCTGTCCTTTTGGCATATTAACAAAGGATAATGCATTAATAATCTCAAGAATTGCTCCAGCATTTCATTATCTTCCACCTGATAGCTCAATAGCATCCAGGTTATTAATGGACTCGTCGCCCCAATCGAACCTCCTTTGAAGCCTTTCATACTCCTGTCTCCTTGTAACTTCGACCTGCTGCCATTCCTCCCACCTCTCTGCCAGGCCCTCTCCTTCGAGCATCCTCACCACCTCTGACATAGATGGACGATCTTCTGGTGTTGCTTGCGTACACAGAAGAGCGACCTGGATCATCTTTTCCACTTCATCGGCACTGTAGTTCTTTTTCAGATTGCGATCAATGATTGATTCAAGTCGTTTCTCTCCTACCAGCTTCTTTACCTGTTAGTGCACAAAATGTAAGCAAGAATCAACTTCTAAGTACGAAAACTGCAAAGCAAAAGATTAAACAATGACAACTATGTTTTTTTTTTTTTTTTTTGGTGATAACACAATGACAGCTATGTTATTGGTACAGATGATGAGGAAACTTACAAGAGTACTTAATCTCTTATCCCCAAAAGACATGCTTATCGCCCCACCCCACCCCACCCTTCCTCTCCCCTTTCATTCGTTGTTGTCTTACCACCATCAAGTGTCTTTATCACCACCATCTATTTTCTCCACATTTTAAGTTGGCTGAGGTAGGTTTTCAACCTAGGGTTCAATTTAGAATTTAGATGGGATTAACTTAAATTAAATGATAGTTTAATTAAGTTGATGGACCCTTAACCTGAGTGATAGAGAGGAGCTAATCCGTAATGGTTCATACACTTTGAGCTCGTGTGGTTCAAGCCTAAAAATAGTTCAATTATTGTTTTATTAATATTTTTAATTTCATTACAAATTTTAATAACTCTATTTCACATTGAAAATAAATTTCAATATTAAAAATTAACTTTACTTTTTTTAAAAACAAAAACTTTATTTCTAATCCAACACAAATTCTAACATTAAAATCAATTTTATTTCACGTTTTACATACTTAATATTACTTGTATTCCATTATGGTTGATCCATCCCGTTAGTAAAGCTAATCTACTAATATATATTTAAACTTTCATCTCATTTAGATAATTTTGACAGCTTGGAAAGCAATTAGGGGATGTGGTTTGGTTGATTGACTAGTCAGCTAGTAAATACCTGATTTTTATCATTAAAGTTTTTAATGGTTTACAGTAGATCTGTTCGTAGCAGGATCAAATCATGACTATGATAGATATGCAAATAAGCTAGTTGGAAGATATCACTCTTGCCAGGAGGAGTTTAACAGTAATGCTAACGCCAATATTAGTACGAGGTACAAAATCACCAACTTCAGCATAGAATGTGACTGAAGATATGGAGATATAAGACGCGGCACATTTCAACCAAGTAATTGATGTTTCTGAAATTGGGAAAGAGGGGATTGAGAAACTTACATGGTCTAGGAGTAGTACATCATCTTCTTCTTCCAAGCGTGAAAAATCTATTGCCCGCTGTCCCGTCACAATCTCCAGAAGCATGATACCATAACCAAAAACGTCAGTTCTTTCTGATGATTTTCCGGTGGATAGATACTCAGGTGCTATGTGACCCATAGTCCCACGAACTTGAGTTGTCACAGAAGTTTTCCTTACATCAACCAGCTTTGCCAATCCAAAATCCCCCACAACTGCTTCAAAATCCTCATCAAGCAAGACATTTGCAGCTTTCACATCTCGATGAATAATCTTTGGATTGCAATGCTCATGGAGGTACTCCAGTCCACGAGCTGTGCCCAAAGCCACTCGTTTTCTTGTAGGCCAATCTAATACTGGTTCCCCGGGTTTAAAATCTGCATTACCATCGACAAATTTTTTAGACCAAATTGGTGTAAAATATGGCAGTGAAATTGGTATCCACCATTAAAAATGCTTGAATTCAGAAAGGAAAAAAATTACAGCTAACTTTAACGAGATATATCAGCTAGGCTGTAAATAAACAGTAGTTGCCAAAAAGTTAAATCCAGGACAACAAAGTACAATGCTAACAATACATAGAAATATGAAAAATGAAAGAACTATGAAAGACCAGTAAGATAAAAAATACTACAAGAAGTTCAACTTAATGCTGTTAAAATAGCCATACTTTGGTGTCATGGAATTTAAAATAACAACAACAAAGCAAAAAAGCTTAAATCCTAAATAAGGCAAACAATTACTGCAATTACTCGCATACCTCTTAAGCAATAAGCAACACTCAAATTTTGCATAAATGGATAAACTAATAGCCGCTCTGTTGGTGTTGTGCAGAAACCAATTAACCTTAATAGGTTTCTATGAACTGCCACGCTAATCAACTCGACTTCACGTAGAAAGGCAGCTTCCCCACCAGGACTTTCATAATCAGTTAATCTCTTCACTGCAATTTTGGTATTATCTGAAAGTACTCCTTTATACACCTTACCAAAGCCACCTTGCCCAAGAACATTTTTGTCACTAAAACTGTCCGTTGCAATTTGTAGTTCACGCCAAGCAAATCTTTTTAATTGCCCAAATGCAATTCGCCGATCATCTTCACCTGGGTAGCAATGGAAGCAACACACACAAAAAAAGGAAAAAATCTCAATTTGGGTCCAGATTAAACTAAGCATTTAAAATATCGTACAGTTTTAACAATCATTGTGATGTGATGAAGAAACTCTTTTTTTATAGTGACATATAGCATAAAGCATAGCTGTACAGAAAATACATAAGTTGCCTCAACAGCAACGGCTGGCTGAGTCGCTATTAAAATCAACAAATGAGGCATTGTACATAGAAGACTACAAAATTTGCCAGTACATGGAGAAAATCTAACCTGCAACATCGACAAAGACTTCGCGTTGATATCCTTTTCTCCTCCTTTTACATAGTAGAAAGAGAACCACAGCAACAATGACTACCACTGCACCTCCAATGCTTCCAAGGATTACTCCAATCTTTGAACTATGAGATTCTCCTGCAAGGGGTTAAGCAAGAACACATTGAACTGATGATATATAATCACTTCCACACACACATATAAAAATTCCCCTTTCCCATTACTTGGGGAAAAAGTTTTCTGAACTTAAATTGTAAATTCTGTAAGTGACAATGGCTTACCAAGCTCATCCCCATTTGAAGAACAAGGAAGAGGAAACTTCCCCCCACAGTTCAGATTGTTACCAGTAAAACTGTATCAAGAACAGGCTAGATAAATTTCAATTAAGGAAATTCTATAAGCTAAAAGTTTTCACATGATGCATCTCAAAATTGAAGGACGACCATGTTTTTCATGATGAGACTGCAGTTTAAGCAAGCCATACTTGTATCTAGCAACGTTAAAGAGTTGAGCTGGTATCTGCCCAGTTAGTTGATTGAATGCTAGACGGCTGCAATAAATTTAACAAAATTGTCAATTGATTCGTGAACAGAGTGAAGAAACATATGCCTAAGATTAGAGTTGCAGCAACATAAAAAAAATGCTTTAAAACGTTGAATCACAAATTCCATAGCTCAAACCATTGATTTAAATCTTACATGTCATTTAAGTTTGAAAGGCTTGAAAGGGACTCGGGAATGTCACCGTTGAGATTATTCTGGCTCAAAATCCTTCACACATTGTCAAAAAGGTAAAGTGAACAGCAATGTTCAGCATAGGAGCTAAAACCTTATTAGCAATTTTTTAGCAGTGTAAAGTTTACACATTGTCAAAATGGTAAAGTTTCTTAGCAGTGTCTAAATGTGCTGAAGAGAAACTTTACAACTTACAAAATTTGTAGTTTAGAAAGCTTGCCAAGAGAATCTGGTATTTGTCCAGTTAGACGATTATTTTCCAAGATCAAGCTTGCCAAGCTTGAAAGGTTTCCAAATTGTTCAGGAATCTGACCTGTAATATTGTTACCCTGCAATGATCTGAAAGTATCATTGAGAAAAGATATAATGCTTGATTGAGGAGTATCATATGACTGAAAAAAAAAAACAGACAAAAATAATCAACAACCTGGTATTGTTCTGTATGAATTTACTGGCTTTGAGGATTCTACTATCATGGAGTTGCAGACTCAAGAATTAACATGTAAATTCTATCCAATGTCTTGTCAAGACTCTAAGTAGATCTTACGTTCTTTAAACTACTCAATAAGGCTTTTGCCTAGTTGAAAAGGTTTTCTTATATTTCGAGAGATACTTGATCAACCTTAACCTGTAAGCTACAGCAAGATGCTTTGACAAAATTTACTCCAAAAATTTTGAAGCTAGTAAAAGGGTCTGTTTGGTAAGTAGGCAATCAGCGCCTAAATAACTAAGTAGGGGCTAACCTGCAACTTATGTTGTCCCTGTTATTCATCCCTTTTAGTGAGAAACTTGTTTCTTAAAACCTTTTTTCTTGGTTTAACTATCCTCCATAACTGAATCCAGGGCAAATTAAACCCAAGTGTTCCGGGACAAAGAAATCTCAGTTCAATCTAGCCACTAAGATCCAATAAGATTCAGGGTTATGATAGAAAAGGATATCTGAGGTCAAAGATTCCATTTAGTATTCTAGGAACAAAAAAATTCAGTTCAATCTAAGCCGTTATGACTCTGTTTGTTTGGCAGTTGAAAATTAACTTGATTTAATTTTAACCAGGCATATCACATTACATATAAAATTTAATATTAAAAATTAATTTTATTTCACATCCTACACACATTACTAAAATAATAACTAACTTATATCATATTCCTCACATATCCCAATATAATAATTAACTTTATATCACATCTCTCACATATCCAACATAATAACTAACTTTATTTCACATCATTCATAACTTTTAATAAAAAAAATCTCTATCTAAACTTAATTTTAACTTTATTAAATTTAATCTTACAAACAAACAAGCCCTAAAGGTTTTGTACTATATTGTTCCCTACCCATAATATATACGCTAGCAATTGCATGAACAGTAAGTTGCATGAAATATTATCTAAAATTAAATTGTCAGTAACTATAAAGTTATAAATATCTATATATTTATTTATATTATTAAGTAATAGTTACATTTAGATTTATATATTTAATATATAACTATAATATTTTATATATTAAAATTTATATTTAATATTAATATTATGATTGTATAAAAATAAAAATGTAAAATTTCATAAATCCATCGTCATATTATCTTAATCTCCTGCAACATAAGTGAAATTAAAAGTGCTAAATTTTAATTATAAAATTTAAAATTTTATCAATCCCCAAATCACTGGAGAAATAAAATAAATATAAAAATAAAAAATATCATATAATAATCTCATAAATAAATAATATAATAATTAAAAAATAAATAAAATAATATTTAATTTTAATATGATATTATTCACTGTTAATCATAGTATATTATAAATTTATGCTGCTAATTTGAATTTATAGTCATTGTAAGTTCTATCTAGGTCAAAAATAAAAAATAAAAAGTAAAATACCAGAGTGCAACTGAACTATTGTTCTATCATTATCCTACACTCAGTGTAAATTTGTACAAATTTCATTGCCAAAAGTTTGCAAGGGGAAAGTTTAAACACCTTTTTCTAAGTTAATAATTATATTCATTACTAATCATTTACTTAATTATAGTATATTCAGAATTTAAAATAAGTTGGGTTGAAATAAGACTAAAAAAGATCCGAAATTAAAAGAAAAATGATTAAAATATAAGAAAAATGATTAGAATGCAACATAAAGGAAAAAAAAAAGCCCTATTACATGCTCCCATATCAAGGAAAATTCTCATTTTAACTATAATTTATTTTAATCAGCTTATGGTACCACTCCTAATAAGATAGAAAAATACTCTATCTTGTTCATGGATATAAGCGTGCATTTGCATATGGCACTTCAAAGGTTGTATTGATCGAACATCTCCATCCGCTCAAACAATTTAAAAGTTATAATCCAACATGATTTTCAGAGAAACCCCTAAACCCTAAAGAATCAAGGGCAAAACATGGAGGCATTAGCATGTTGTTGATTAGTCTAGAGATACACTCCAATTCAAAGTATGAATAATAAGAAAACCAAGAGAAACAATAGTATAAACAAATGGAGGAGCAAAATGAACTCAATATGAATCTGAAATTTTTCATACAAAGAGTGACGCCCGTGGACGAAAAGGGCGGGGAGTGATCGCCGGGTGATGTTCCTAAGAGAAAGGAATCACTGAGGCAAAGTGCGGCTCCTAGCAGGCTTCTAGGCTGAATAATGAGTGGTGAGATGGGCACAAGAATGAATCGACTTACATCGAAAAGGGAGGGAGATCCTGAGCTGTATAAGTAGATAACGTGATCTCAAATGGTAAAGGCGTCTTTTGGGGCAAAACCGTGAGGCTAATGATGGAAAACTCCGTAATTAAGCGTGCTTGGGCTGGATTAGCACTGGGATGGGTGACCTCCTGGGAAGTACTCAAGCACGCAGTTTTCCTAAAGCCAAAGCGGACAATACTTCTACAATGAGATCACAGGATGTTACACAAAGATTGGAAATATATGTCATTGTCAAGTCTCAAATCCCAGATGAGAAAAGTGAAAGGATTACATTAAGTAATCGACAAACAACATAAAAATAAATATAATATAAATCTCTTAAGAAATTGCACTAAAAGTAGAGCGTTATATAGAAATCATGAGTTGTATTGTCGGAATATAGTAAAAAGTATGCAAGAGATGTTACAATGACGCCTCGAGTGTAGTGATGAGTGAGCAAGAATTTTCACATTATGAACGAATGTAGATAAAAAAGCTAATCTATAACATTAAGATAAAGATTAAAAACTTAGAATATAAGTACTCTCACAAGTAAGCTAATGGAGTTAGTGATATCATGATTATTATAAAGATAAATATTTTGTGACTTCAAAAAATCAAAATGGAGGGGAAGGAAGGGAGAAAGCTAAAGAATTAGATAACTTAGTTTTCAAGTTTTGGAACTCAAAGAAAAATAAAACTAGGAGTTTCAGAAATTTTAATATGTGGAATGACTAATAACGTTATAAGTGTGTACCCTCAAGTAGATTTAGATGCGAGTATAAAAAAATTGAAATAATTTAGAAGAGCTGATTTAAGAAATACTTAAAAAAATATTCATTAAAGTTATCTAAATTAGTGGTTGGAAATATTACTAAAGAATTTAATAATATTTAAGATGAATATGATATTCAGGAGACCAACGGGGAATATAAAACCATTTTAGAATTCTACTTAGCTTATGATTTTGTTATTGCTAATACATTGTTTAAGAAAATAGGTGAGCATAAAATTACTTATAAGAGTAAATCTTTAAGAATGCATATTGATAATTTTCTACAAAAAAAATGAAATCGTTTGAATTATAATGTATGGTCATTCCAAGTACAAGACTGCTTACTCAAACTGTTATGGTCATTACAAGTATATCAATTAATTGTCTTAAATTTCAATATGAGAAGTTGGAGAAAGAATCATAAGTTAAAACAACGTACTCAAAATCGATAATAAAATCTAAAGAATGATAATAAAATTATCTCTAAGACGAGAGTTTTAAAATTTAGAAAGTGGGATATTAAGAAAAAAATTGATCTTATATAGTAAGTAGCTATTAATTGCATTCACAATGCGATGAAAGATGTGCTTGAAAATTTTAAAGGAAATATTCTAAACAATGAAGATGTTCAGCGATGAAAACAAAATATAAAAGAAATATTAAAGAAAAAAAATTTATTACAAAGACTACTTTTAACGGAAGAATAAAAAGAATTAAAAATTATATATTAGCGCGACAAGAGTCCAAAGAAGTAGTCTATAATACAAATACTATAATTTTTTAAAATTCATATAAGAAATTGAACACTAAAGAAAGAGAAAGATATATATACATACTTGCCATGATAAAAAATAAAAATGCTTAAATAAGATACATTAAAAATAAGAATCAGAAAGTACCTTTCAAGAAAGAGGATATTAAATATAAATGGATGAGTTATTTTCATAAATATTTCAATGAATGTTTTGGCAACACGATAGATTTAAATAAGCTTAGCATTCAAAAGGAAAAAAGAAATTATTTTTTTATCAGGTGTATTAGCAGAGCTAACATTTGAAAGGTTTTAAAAAAGATGAGATATAAAAACACAATAAAACTAGATGACATTCTAATAGATGTATGAAAATGTATAGAAAATGAAGTAATTTCTTAGCTTACCAAATTATTTAATATGACTTTAAAGACTAAATGGATACTAAATAAATGGAGAAAGAATACATTTGTATCTATTTACAAATATAAAAGTAAAATGTCACAGAGATGAGTACCAAAATACTCTTTGAGATGAAAACTTTTTGCTTGCCTTAAGTTATATGCATGATGCGAAATAATATTAATTAGTTATATTAAAAATTATATAGGGTCTAAAATAAAATTGATAGTTATTTTAAAAATGATGTTAGATGTAAAATAAAGTAAATTTTTTATATTTAAATTTAATGAAAAATGTAATAAAATATTTATTTATTTATTATTATTATTATTTTAACAGTGTTAGCCATTTTGGCTAAGGCATGACCAATTCAGCCATGCAACCAAATAGGAACTAAGGTTGATAAGTGGAATACACGAAAAGATAAAATAAAAAATGAGTATATTCATAAGAAGGCTGGAGACTTGGAGTAGCCTCAATTGATGATAAGTTCAAAGAGAGTCATCTTAGATAGTTAAGACAAATCACAGGTCAATATAAGATTCAATAAGGAAAATTAAGTGTTTGAATTTTGCTTATATAAAAAGAGAGACAAAGATCAAAAGAATGTTTTTTGACAGCATGCCATGGACACCAAGGATTCATGACCCCACCAAGTAGGATTAAAGCTTGGTTGTTGTCGTTGTTGCATGCAAAGATCAGAAGCATGTTAAAAGAAACCATAACAACATGATAAACTTACAAGACTGTGAGGTAAGTTAGCTCGCCAATTCTGGGAGACAAAATTCCACTGAATCCCATGTTGGGCAATGTGCTACATTAAAAAGAAAATGAGGTTTGTCAGGTCTGATTAGCTATACATAAAAAATTCATACAGCATATCATGTGTACTGTGTACAAATATGACTATTCTTGCAATTTCAGAACACATATGACAACAAAAGCAGAACCATAAAGACTGTCAGTCCAACAAATTTGGGCAACTTACACTTGAACGACTCTATCGTTATTGTCACAAATAACAGAATTCCAAGTGCAAGGACTAACTTGGTTTTGATTCCAATCTGTAAGCTGATTGCTAGTCGCATTTAGTTTATTTTTCATGTCATACAATGCATCCCCTGAAAAATTTAACATGTTATACTGAGCCAAGGAAGAACAGCCAGAAAAGCAGGGAACATTAGTGAGCATGAAAAATATACATACGTGAGGAACACGCAATCACTTGTACAAAAGGGACATTAACATAATATAGAAATTGTGATATTTTTTGCCTATCAAATGTAGAATTAGAAATAGTGAAACATCATATTGATTTATTTCTGTAAACAGTTTAACGACCAGTTTCCAGTAATGCATTTCCTCTAAAAATTTTCCAGCTTTTAGTTGTGTTACAGGAGTGAATGTTTTTCCTTGGTGAAACACATTATCAACAAATCCTAAAGATATTTATTACTTTGGCACTCCTTAAGAAAGTTTGATGTGGCTGGACATGCCAGTCAGACAGGACCGGTTTCATCGATTCTGATCCGGCTAAATGTGGAAGTGGATTAAACTGGTTCCTTACAGGACATGTGCTAGTTCAGGTTCCACAGTCAAAACTGGAAACTAGAATCAGGAATTCACAACTGGTTCTGACTGATTATGTTATTCTTTTAAAATGCCAAAATTCTCCAAAGGTGACTTACAAGGAAAGATTACAACAAATATAGTGGAGAAGTACAGGAGATAAAGGAGAAGAAGTTTTCTAGCTATCAGGCTCAGTCGAACCTCCACATGATCTCCTCTGGTGGAAGATTAAGGATGCCATAACGGTAGTTATGGATGAAAACCCACTTGGGAGATGGATGTGTGGAGCCTGAATCTTATTATAGTGTCATTCGGATGGAGGATGGATTATCAGGCAAATGATCGATGAGTTGCAGAAATCACCAACATAAAGGTCAAACGTAGGATAGGACTGTCCATTCAGGTGTAGTGGACAAACAGCTTATTGAGTTATAGGTGCTTGGAGGAATGAGGAAAATGGATGACCAATTGGACAGTAGTCGAACCGTCCCTTGGGCGGTTTGAATTGTCTTTTCTTGGGTGATTGGGCGGATAGATGCAGTGTAACAAATAATCTAGTTTGGGGGATTCATTTGCTATGAAGATTTCTTCATAAACAGGTCATTGTACGTCTATGATTGTAAGTTCTAAATTATACATAAGCTTGAAGGTTATTTTAAGATTTGACAGAGTTAGGGTGTGATCTCTTGTAATTTCTTTCTAGAAGCTCTTAAAGAACAATGTATTTCCCCTGAGTGACTGTGATTTTTTCTTTGGTTTTCCACATAAGCCTCAGTGTTCTTATCTATTATTTCTTCTTTATGATTTGCATCAGTTTTCTTGTCTCGTTTATGTTTCCAACCACATTTACATTGTGTTCGCGTGGAATATTTCTTGGGAGGTGTTGTTACGCAAGGTCCGATTCCCAACAAGGTCACTCTATGAACTTCTCCACTAAGTGACATGAGATTTAGGACCCAGATCTCTCTCTTCCAATGAGACATAAAAAGGAAAATTTTACATCAAATACAAGTCAAGGGGAGTTTGAAATTATTAATATAAAATGATCCAAACAAGTGTGAAATGAACTGAAATACTGGTTCCCGTGAATTCACAAAAGCAAGTCAAACAAACAAAATATATCTTCATTATTATTTTTAAGAGAAGCATAGAATGTACCTTGACTATCAGATACAACAACTGGAAGCATAGTAGCAATGACAAGTGATATAAGAGACAACTTCATCTTTCCTTTTATTTTATAGCTAGGTATTGAGGTTATGCTTATGACAGCTTCAGTAGAAAAGCCATTCCCTACAAAAGTAATTCCATGTAATTTATAATGAAGCAATATGAGATACCAGCACAAAAATGTTAAAATTCATGTTTTATTTATTTGTAAGGTTAAATTTAACAAGGTTAAAATTAAACTTGGATAAAGATACTTTTTTATTGAAAGTTGTGAATAATGTGAAATAAAGTTAGTTATTATGTTAGGATATGTGAGAAATGTGATACAAGTTAGTTATTATTTTTTAATGTATGTAGGATGTCAAATAAAATTAATTTTTAATATTAAATTTTATGTGTAATGTGATATGCCAGATTAAAATTAAATCAGTTTAATTTTTAACTTGAAAACAAATGGGGTAACCATCAAAATTGACTTCAGACAAAAGTTATGGACGAGGTATTCTCCACAACTTGCTTACATCGAATCCCTTAATTGTGGGCGGGATTTTATTCAGTCCACCACCACCTGGATGTTTGGGATCGTGTTCTAGTATTGAAACATGCTTGAAGGGCTCGTTAACATAGTTTTTATCCCACTGCCTAACAAAAACAATGAAAAAGTCCATCAAAGCTTGGTAAAAGAAACAGCAAGCCAATATCATGGCGTATCGAGAAACAGATAAATCCGGTATTCTCTCTCCTTTTAACAGGGCAAGAAATGGTCTTTCCTTTAACCGAATACCATTACAAGGCTTTAGCCTCTTTTACTAGTGGGAATATCTAGGTTTTTCTTTTGAACGACGGCTATCAATTGATCAAGTCCATTAAAAGAAACCACGGACACAATAAAAATCGCAGCAGAATAACACGGAGGCAGGCTAGATAAAATGAACTGTATATCGAAGGGAAACAGCGAGGAAAGAGACTGAGCGAGCGAGAGAAACGCAGAGTGACAGGGAGAAGAAAAATCAACCGGATAATAGGAACCGAGGGCTATTCAGCAATTATCCGAGAGGAGCCGATCTGCTGAAACTCCATTTCCTTGATCAGCAGAGAGCAGGAAGAGGGATTCGGATGACAGCACCGGAACAATAATTGCTCAGAAGCAAAGAAGGAAACAGCGTCGAGAAGATCCGGCGACCGCAGAGGCGCAGCAGACCCCACTCGCCGTCTCGCCTCCGCCTCCCCCTCTCATACTTTTGGCACGATTCGATGTAGCGAGATTGGTGCCGCACTAATTTGTAGGGTCCCAAATTAGGACCTGTGAGATTCTGGGATCTGGCGACTGGCAAGCTGCGAGTTCAGTTGAGTGGGTCCCGAGGGAGTCATAATTTGGAGTCCGTCTAGTTGGTCCCCGAAGCTTCTTGCTCAGAACAAGACGGGACTGGGGAGAGCCGCAGTCTACGGTCTACTAATTTGTTAGCGAACGTTTGTTTTTTTTTGAAGTAAGACGTTTGGTTTCGTATCACTGTTAATGATATTATTTATTTTAAAAATAATTACACGTCTCTGAATTTAACATTTAATTTAATAATCCACAGATCTATATTTTTAAAATTATAACATCAAATTTCTGAGTTTTAATAAATTATTAAATTAATTTTTTTTTATTATTAAATATTTTAAAATTATCATTTTACCCTCGCTCTCTCTCTCCTCCTGATCCCGCACACGTGCGGGGCCCGCGCGGTGTAAGCGACCCATCGGCAACCACGCTGTGGGTCGCGCACTCCGCGCGACCGTCGGAGCCTCACGTGAGCGGGGATTGGGAAGAGAAAAATAAGACTCTCTCTCCTTTCGATCGCAGCGCGCACGCGCGGCGTGAGCAACCCGTCGGTGGGTCGCGTGGCCGTCGGTGGGTCGCGCACGCCATGCGCGCCGCACGCCCGCGCACGTGCACGGTGATCGGGAGGAGAGAGACGCCGCCTCTCTCTCTCTCCTCTCGATCTCCGCGCACGCCCGGCGGCCCGCCGGTGAGTCGCTCACGCTGCGCGGCGAGGATCGGGAGGAGAGAGAGGGAGGGTAAAATGATAATTTTAAAAAATTTTAATAATAAAAAAATAAAAAAAAATCAATTTATTAAAACTTAGGGAACCAATGTTATAATTTAAAAAATGTGGACCTGTGCGTTATTATGCATTAAACTCAGAGACCCAGGTGTAATTATCCCTTTATTTTATTATTTAAAGTTTTCAATGTTTTGATTTTTTTATCAAATGCTAGTACTTTTCTCCATATAGTATTATAATAAATTAAAAAGCAACTCTGTTTTACACACAAAGCTAATAAATAAGTCATAATTGTTTTTTAAATAGCTATAGCAATACGACAAAAGGCAAAAATAAAGGCTACGAAACTTCCCACAAGTTGAATTTTATTCCAAAGATATTACGCACGATTCAAAAATAAAGCAACAACAGAAGTTAAAAATCAAATATATCAAAGGCAAATAGCTAAAGTCAATACCATGAACCTGACAAGCAACCAAGTGTTTCTCCATCTTATGGGCTGTTCACATAAAGTAATCGCCGCAAGAAAACACTATCTGGGATAGTAATAGCGATAGATGTTAAGTGACAAATGTTAACAATAAGATACCTATGACATCAAGATATGAGCCTGTACTATTTGATTAACCATAAACTAAAATATCAATAGGTCAGACAAAGTGCAAGTCAATACAAAAAAAATCAACAGGACCTAATAGCAACATTGTACACTGCAATGACCAAGGACATTCACCAATGCATTATAAAACACATCATATCGAGAGGTGTAGATAGAACGAGATGTACAATACACAGTATAATCACCCCAAATATCTAAAGGTTTACTGTGATATAAAGTATAAGATCGATTTTCAGCAAACATAGGTATAAGCAACAAATACTGAAGAATGGAATGATATTCAACTGGTGAAAATAATTGATCATAGCCTGACAATGGTGTGACCAATAAAAACTCTTGTGTGCGATCAAAATTATTTGAGTTAAATTTGTATGTTAGGTAGGTTAACTATATCCTAAAGAGTTGGTTTTCAGCTTAGCACTCAATTATATTAAGTGGTATAACCTTCATGTTATGTGTAAGAGAATTGAAAATTAAAATACTACGTGTTCAATGGCATGACAATGTGTAAGAGAAAATTTTTAGATTAAAAAAAATATCATTATTATTTTTATTTAGTTGTGCTTTCTTTCTACGATTCTATTTTTTTATAATCTAAATATAAAAGATTATTATACTCATTAAATCACTGGTGTCATGATATCTAAATGTCATCTTTTGAACAATATTTCTATAATTTTTTAAAAGACTTGCTAAATATATGATCAAATTAAATAATTATTTTTTTAGATAATATAACATAATATTATATAATATTAAATCAAATGTTATTCTAAAAAAATTGTGTTAAGCAAAAGAATCACAAAAATCAGTTCTATTGACAATTTGAGTAATTCACAGAGTAAATTAGGAATTCAAAGCTCAACTCTTCTAAATTTATGATCCTTAAATAATTTATCTAATGTTTTAACTTTTAAATGATTGTTTTTTTATAATAATTAAATGATTGTATTTAATTTGTGAGAAGTGCACACCAAACGGGAAGTAGAAAAGTCAACATTACCCAAGTGGCAGAGAGAATAAAAAAAATTAGCGTAAATTGCACAGGGGCTCCTGAGGTTAGATTAGCACTGCAAATAGGTCTCACATTTTGAAAAGCCTAGATTTGGGTCCCCGGTTTTGTATTTATGCTGTCATTTGGTCTCTTAGTTTAAATATCACTTTTTTGGATGCTACAATTAAACAGTAACAATTAAATTTAACTGTTAGTCGTATTTATATATACCAAATGACTTTATAATTTTCTCAAAATTCTTTAAAATAATGTAGAGAATGAGTAAAAAATCTGAAGGTAAAATAGTCAAATTTCAGACGTGGGACCAAACTGCAGCGCAAACACAAACTCGGGAACCTATTTGCAGCGTTATTCTAACCTCAGAGGCCCTTGTGCAATTTACCCAAAAATTTAACTTAAATGTCATTTTGGTTCACCGCATCAAATTATCTGAAAAAAATAACTATTTTATTTAATTATATTTGTAGATAACTATATAAGAATTTATAAATTTATCACCCTAAACCCTAAACTAACATATAAAAATAACTAAATAATATAACATAGCATTATAATAATATTAAATTAAATACTAATTTAAAAAAAAATTATCAAATGTTTTTCCTTTTGACATGTGGGTAATACTCTATGTACTATTGAGTTCTTTTTGTTAACAAATATCAGTGATTTTATGAGTCAACAAAAAAATAATAATTGATTCACAAAGTATTTAATTTTGCCTATTACACTATAGCTGAATAAAAATAATCCTAATTGGCTATAACACGTTTTTTTTATCATAGATTTAACATACATATATAAATACATACATTATTTTCATTTAAGTAATCACCTTTTTTATTATATACTTAGGATAACATTTTTTGGTCTATTTTTTTTATTGATAGCTTGTTTCAATATACAGACGATTTGCATGTGAGATTGAAACGTTAGCAGGCCTTAGGCCCACTCTAAGGCCCAACATTTGCTAGCAAACTACGGAGTTTTGGCCGAAAATAGACGTGATCAATGGGCAAATCCGATGCGGCTCGGGACGGGTCGGCTGAGCCTTAAAATTAGTTTCTCTGGCCAAGGCAGATTAGGCCGTGCAACGGGCTTGAGTCGGGCTGCCAAGCCCTTCTAAGAAACGGACGATCCGTTAAGTCCACCAAGCTAAAATTTATCAAAAAATTTATAATTATACGAAAACAGTAGCACGAATGAAAGACTAAATTTAGTAGAAATTTGATAATAAAAAGTAAATGTGTAGTATCTCCCTTGACTAAGTTAGGTCAGATAAATTAAATAATTAATAATGCAAAATATAATAACATGGACTATCGTTACATAAATGTTTTAATTATATTATTATCTTGTACAAAATTTATTTTTCTATCTAAGCATTCCAAACTTTCTCGAAGAACATCTCGGACCGAACTCAAAACCTATGACCAAGCTTGGCTTAGATGATCGTTAGCGAACTCGAATTTTCACATTATTAATCGTATACATATCATCATTATGCAATTAAGTTCAATTTAGGGATAATTTTAAGGGATAATTACCTACATGTCACACCATTTAGATCCATTCTTAGTTAATTACGCTATGCATACTCAGAAATATTATAAAATCTTACATACACATATTTTAACTTATTTCTATTATAATGAGTAATCATAATTTTTCAATAACCTAACTATAATTAGATTACAAAAAATCTGAGTCATTCATCATATTATTTTAAGGATATTTAAATATATTTTGAATGAAAATCCTAAAACCTTAATGTTTAGGTGGCGGCAAAGGAATGAGACATCCGCGACGTAAATTGATTTTAGGACAAATCAGCATTTTAGTGTGGTATTGAGAAAGAGAAAAATATGTACCATTAAGAGTAAAAATATAATTTTAATGATTTACTAACAGATTTTTTTTTCAAATAGATTTTGATTAAGTTTTAACTTAAGTGTGTGTATGTAAGATTTTATAATATTTTGAGTGTGCATAGCGTAATTAATTAAAAATGAATGGGTAAGACATAAATAAAATTAAATAGTATAACATGTAGGTAATTATTCTAAATTTTAATTATTTTAGTTACAGTTTAAAGTTCATTATTTTATTATCTATTAAATTTTTTATATTATCTATTAATAATTAATAGTACGAATAAATCACATCTTTTCATTTTGATTACTTGATCCATGTGCCAAAAATAATTGAACAAGTTGATGAATATATCCTCTTCTAGCTTATAATGAACGCATGAAACTTTACATCTCTTGATACTAATATAAAAATGAGATTAACAAATTTTCTTCTTTTGCTCTTAAAAGAAATTAATAACTTACCTTTAATTATATTTAACTTATATTTTCCCAAATTTTTCACTTAAATTCATATTTAAAATTGTGAGACCTATTAAATTACTATTTTACATTAAAGATTTTTAAAAAAATTATATACCTAAGTGAAAAAATTTTAAAAAATACAAGTTGAAGCGTAATTATAAATAAATTCTAGACATCTATCATTAATTTATCAAATTAAGATCTTTGACATTCATAAGATATACATTTTTTTATGAGGATAAGGTATATATGTTTATATAAGATTTTTCTAATAAATTTTATTTGATTACGTGGCATTACGTTGAACTTGAATTAAATTATATTAAATTGAGAAAATAGTTAAACCAAGTCGATCCATAATACCAAATTCCATCGTTCGAAAAATTGGTTTGGGAATTCAACCACATTAACTCCTAAAGCCAGAAGTTTCAAACTCTTTATAAGTCTCCTTTAGACTCGATATCAAGCTATTTTTCTAATTGAGTGCGCCTATTAATGCGGAGCAGCCTCAACTCCTACCTAGACAGTAATATCTCATCTAATTTGGAGATGATATTGTCCTAATAGATTTTTTATTTTATTTTTTTCACATTTTATTTTTTTTAAATGTATATTTTCTTTCATGTTTAATTATAATTAGGATATTTTGAATTGAGTTTGACTATATAAAGTATAGAGTGAAGAGTTTGGAGGAATTTCCCAGATGAGACAATTTGGGTATTTTAAATAAGTTTAATATCAGAAATTAAAAATAAATTTGATATATTATATCAAATTGAATTTAAATGTTAAGTTTTTAAAATTATATCTCTGTATGATATTATATTTTAAATTCAAAAATTTGAATATTATTTTCTTTTTTAAATATATTTAACATCATGTTAGCAAAATTATATTTCAATTTAATAGTCTAATTTAATAATTTTGATATTAATTTTACTCTATCGAATTTTAATGCTTTATTTTTTTAATAAAATTAAACTAATTTAGGAACAAAATTATTTTAAAAAATATGAATATGTTACGATGATTGATACCTCAAATTTTTAACTAATTTTGAGTTTAATTGATAAATTAAAAATAATGAAAATTTTGAAATTCCATAAATGAAATAACATTTGAATATAAATTATATATCTACATGTGAATATATATATATATATATATATATATATATATATATAATGCATTTGTATATTTACAAATATGTATTTCAAATGTAGTTGAAAATATATGAATGTTTATATGTATTTGTATATTTAGATATTCAAACATGAAATATGCCGAATTTTCATTTATATAAATTTGGGCATTTTTTTTAATATATTTTTATTTTTATAAAATATATATGTATTAATGTATTTATGATTGCATTTTTTTCTGATATATTTACTTTTTAATATATATGTGTGTGTGTAGTACAGCTTTTTAAATGCATTATTGTAAAATTAAATATATTGGTATTCAACAAAAATTTTACTTTTAGATCTACAAATTGATTTTTCGTACTTGACAAAATAATTGCGTAAAAATAATTTCATAATCATAAAAATCAGTACATATTATTTCAGCATGCATGAATTCAAAATTTTGCGAACAATTATGAAAATTCATTTTTCCTTCGGAACAATTTTCTTTTCTTGTTTTTATCAGCGAAATAGGTTTTAAGTTGCGGAAACGTACACCCTTTAGTGCGGGTTCCACAACTTATTTTAGAGCGTGCACATTTTGTACGAGTGCTTTTATTGTACCGAACTTTTTCTTAGGTGATCTTTCTGTCGTCATCGAGTAGTGGTACTTTACTTTCCCACAAAAAAAAATAGAAAAAAAATGAAGGAGAGTAGTAATGCTTTTGGGGATGGAGAGGGACCACTGGACCTTTAAAAAACAATAATAAACATATTTTAGATATCTTTAAATTATAATATTCAAATTAAATTATTTATAATAATACCATTCTATAAATTTTGGGATAATTACCTACATACTACACCATTTAGTTTTATTTATGCCTTACCCATTCATTCTTAGTTAATTACGCTATGCACACTTAAAACATTATAAAATCATACATACACACATTTTAACTTATTTTTATTATAATGAGTAATCATAATTTTTTAATAACCTAACTATAGTTAGATTACAAAAAAATCTGAGCTGTTCATCATATTATTTTAAGGATATTTAAATATATTTTGAGTAAAAATCTTAAAACCTTAATGTTTAGGTGGCGGCAAAGGAAGGAGACATCCGCGACGTGAATTGATTTTAAGACAAATCAGCGCTTTAGTGTGATATTGAGGAAGAGAAAAATATATACCATTAAAGTTAAAAATATAATTTTAATGATTTACTAACAGAATATATTTTTTTCAAATAGATTTTGATTAAGTTTTAACTCAAGTGTATATATGTAAGATTTTATAATGTCTTGAATGTGCATAACGTAATTAACTAAAAATGAATGGATAAAGCAAAAATAAAATTAAATGGTGTGGCATTTAGGTAATTATCCCTTTTAAATAATAGATATGTGCCCCTAATACTAATCTTCATTAAAAAAAAATTAAGTTTTTATCATGTTAATTAGGTCGGGTCGTGTATATGAATTTTTTATTTTCATTGCCTCTATTAAATAATAAATCATCTTTTAACTCAAAATATATAAGATCATTCCTTATATTTTTTACTAGCTATATTTTTTTGGCCTTTCGCTTTTTTTTCTATACGGATAAAATCTAATAATTTAACTTTCCTTACTGTAGCTTCAATCGGCTTACGATTTATATATTCAAATCATTAATTATAATTATATGTATTAAATGATTAAAGGCTATTCGTAAAATTCTTTTTTTAATTAAGCTTATAAAATCCCATACTCCTTTATCTCAAAGTTATAACAAAATTTTTCTTAATAACATAAATTCTCAGCTTCTGTAGTGTTAACATTGCCATGATTTCTTGATTAAAAAAAATGCCATGATTTCATGTCATATATTCTTATGATCACCATAGACTTAAATTTATTGCCATTTTTCACAGCAAATTAATATGTAATATTTTCTCTTTTCTTTTTATCGATTTATTCTTAGTCTTCCACAGCTGGTGAGCAACGCACGCCACGCGGCCACGCGCCCTCTCGCTTGCGCGAGGATCGGGAAGGGAGAGAGAGACTGGAGGGATAAAATGATAATTTTAAAAAAATTTAATAAAAAAAATATTTGATAATTTATTAAAATTTGAAAATTCTGATGTTATAAGTTTAAAAATATAAATCTGTGTGTTAAATTAAGTGTTAAATTTAAAGACTTGGATGTAATTATTCAAATAATCTTTATGGCTAAAAAACTTTCACCTCCATTAGATTAAAGATAAGAATAAATCTAACCTAATTTCCCTTTTACAAGTTGCGTACTAGTTTCGCAATTAAACCTAAAAAAAATATTAAATTCAAATGTCATCTAAAAAAAATTAATTTATATGGTAAATTAATACCACACATCATGGTTACATTGTACTGAAAGCAATAAATTATTCTGAAATATATTCAGATTAATGATCTCCATGTGCAGCAGCATCAAATCATGAAAATGAGAATTTTAATAACAATCATGAAATGTTGATGGCTTCATCCCTCCTAATAATGATAATAATTAAGGTCCTATTTGACCAAAAAATAAAATCAAAATCAAAATAATATTAATTTAAAAAATAAAATCAAAATCAAAATAATATTAATTTAAAAAATAATAATAATGATAAATATATTTTTTAATTATTCTATACATATTCTAATGTAAAAAAAAATACTATTTTACTTCTTATACTTAATAATTTTCAATAAAAATTTTAATTTTATTTCACATCCTATATTAAAATACTCGATTCAAGTATTTTGATCTAGGATGTGAAATAAAATTAATAGTTTTATTGAAAATTATTGAATTTAGGTATTTTAATTTAGGATGTAAAATAGAATTGATATTTTTATTGAAAATTATGTGTAGAATGATTTAACAAATTATTTATTATAATAATAATTATTTTTTAAATTAGTATTATTTTAATTCTCACATGGCCTAAAGAAATAGTAATCTAAGTCGCGGCATACAAATAAAAAAAAGGCACGTTAGCTATTAAGGACAATTTCTATGTAAGAAAAAGCAAATAAATATATATAATATTTTATTATATGCAGAAAATATCAAACCATAATTCATTCCAATGGACATATGAGGTCACATCAAAAGGCGTCATAATTGGATCTCAAATTTTAAAAGTCCCAATTTTAATTTTTTAAAATATAAAAACAATATAGTCTTTGAACTCTTGATCCACTTTTATAATCTTATTTTTTTTATAAATTTTTTTATAGAAAATAAAATTTAAATTTTAAATTTTTTATTTTTATTTACTCTCTGCATTAAAAAAAATTTAAAATTAAAAAATACTAATATTAATATTTAAAAAATTTGAAAAGGAAATGATTTACAATAATTTTATAATATAATTAATAATTATAGTGATTTTATAATCTTAAGCTCATAAATGAAAACTTTTGAGAAATAGAGGATCAATTTATACACCTTTCCAATCTCAAGGGCTAGGATGTAATTTACCTCTAAAAAAGCCTGTTAAATAACCTAAATACTCCTGGTTGTTGGTGGTTAATTTAGTTATAATTTTTTTAAAAAAAATAAATATGTATAAATTTTAATATATCGATCAATTTTATTTAATTTTTTTCATAATTAATTGACTTTATTTTTTATCATATATATGTCTAAAAAAATTATATATTTTTTTATAAAAAAAAAAAAAAATTAAAAATTGACTACAGCCAATTTTGAATTGAATAGAACGTAATTTTTGAATTAAAAACTATTTTGAAAAAAAATTCAAAAGCCTTCATTGCATTTCAGACACGAGTCAATCACCCATAGGGCTATTAACAATTCAATCTCGAGCCGATTCGACCTCGGCTTAAGATTGAATTGAAAATTTTCGATTCGATCTAGAGAATGAATAAAGAGAGTCTGATCTAATCTCGATTTGAGCTGGGTCTGGCTCATTTGTTATCGATTCAAACTCGATCTGAGCTAACATTGATTTGTCTTTCGATTAATTTTCTATATTTTATCCAAACATCATGTATAAATTTGTTTGTTCATTCAATGAGCTTAAATTATGACTATTCATTTTAATCTATTTTTTAAATATAAAAATAAAGAATAATTTACAATAAATATGATTTAAATGATTATAAAAAAAATTTAATAAAAGACTAACGAAGTCTTCCAATAAACTACTGAAAAAAAAATATTAAATCTAATTACATATATAAAAATATATACGTAATATCTTTTTATTTTTTAATTGATTCGATTTCGAGCCATCTCGATCCGATTCTATGCCAACAAAAAAAAACGGCTCGTTAGTCGGCTCATTTAGATAGAATTGAGTTCGATTTGATTCAAAATTTGATTCAATTTTTGAGTAATATTCGAGCAAAATTAATAGCCTTAATCACCCTCATAGGCTTACTCAAGCTCAAACGATTATGACTTATATGCATAATAGAAAATAATTAAAAATACTTAAATAGACAAAAAAAATACTATATAATTAATTTACATAATTAAAATTTTGAAAATATAATAGAGCCAAGTTTGATTTAAATTGATCTGATCTAACTTTGACTCGAACTTGACTCTATAAAATTTATCAATCATTATTATAGCTTTGATAAAACAGGCTCTTTATTATAATTTTCCAAATGCTAATTTATAATTACTTTCTTCATTTTCAATTTTATTACTAATTAAATCAGAAAAAGCTAATAATATAGAGAAATAAAATAGTGATGAAGTGTAAGACCAGACCACCGAAGAATTGTATAATAATTACACATATATCTAATTTAAAATACGTTGTAAATATTTAAAGTTAGGAATAAATGAAGGATTATATATTCAATTGTTATTGGAAAAAAAAATTGTGATAAAGAAAATTTGTTATATAAAATAAGAATTGAAAATTACATGTTAATACCTGAATTCAGCGTTGAATCTCAGCCATATATGTAGCATCTGAAGGTTCACTTTACTATCATCGTACATGATGTTCTATTCATCAGTCGCGATATTTGACTGATCATGCTTTGATTTCGTAGATCTCTAACTTCGGACATGATATTTGAGCATTCGCACCTTCCAGTAACATCGGCCACGAGGTTTATTTATCCTCAGCTTTCGTTGTCTCAGCCTAGTGGAGACCGCCGCATCAGCACAGACTCCCACTAGTCACACAAACTAAGAATATGTATGCCTTTGCCACTACAATGATTTTTTTTGTAGCCGACAATAGTGGGGCCAATAGTGTGGACCCAATGATTATAATATTCCGCCAACGTGGAGCTGATAAAAATAATATTCCATCCCGAAAGATTTGTTGAACTCTACTATAGCTTATCTATAAATATCTCTGGGCGAAGCTCAAGAGAGAATAGATCAGATGGGACGACACATCAAAAAATAACATTTGAGATCAGAAAGAAAAGATGAGAAAAGAATCAGATTTCCTGAGAACTATCGGGGACGAAGCATGTGTTCTTCTTTCTTCTTTCTTCCTGTGCTAGTCCTCTGACCAAATTTTTTTGAGTTTTAGTGAACCACTTTTCTCTTGACTCTCTGGTGGACAAAGGGAAAGCTGTCCCTGAGACATCTTAAATCTATCTGTTTTCCTGGATGATTACTATCTCCCTGACACTAAATTCTGAGTTAGAAACATTGCGTGCCATTATTTCTCAGGACTTTATTTCTCTTCATCAACAGTGCACTAGAAAAATTTAAGACGATTTGTTTTAAAAAATTAACTTTAATATTAATTTTTAACTATAAAACATAATAATATTTCAAATTTACATAAATTTAAAATTTAAATACAAAAAGGTTAATTAAACACATTTGTGTACGAAGTTCATGAATCTGTCATTATCACATGGCCCAGAGCAGAGTTTGGGATGAGGGAATGTTTTCATTCTAGTCCTCTAAATTGTGATTTAATGGTTTTTTTTTTTAGAAGTGCAATTTTATAGCTTTTGAATGTTTAAATTTAGGGGGCGTTTGGTTTAGTGTTATTTCAATGTTATGTTATGTTATCTTTAGAAAGTAATTGTTTGGTTTAATGACATCTTTAAATAATATTATAATTAATTACAAAAATACCATTATACATTGACATCTAGATGTCACCCCAAATTGGACGACATCTCAAGATAACACCATCAATTTGTCATTATAATATTAATAACTTCCAACTAAATAAAAATAATTTGGATAATATTGTTATTTTCTAATATCATAACATTGAACCAAACAAATGTCCATTGATGAATGACAATGAAATTTAAATAACATGACATCTAAATAACATTGACATTGAGATAACACTGAACCAAACGCCCCCTTAGTTAACTTATTTTTGAATTGTGTCTAATATTTTTAAGAATGAAAGACAACCTGTGAGGAGTTAAGTCGACTCTACTTTTATCTTTTGTCATATTAATATTGCTATTCAAAAAGAAATTACAGTCCAGTTATTAGCCTACATGCAAAACAGAGATGCTTTTTAATTCATTGTAACACTGATAGCAGAAAATTACTAGCATTTGTATAACAAATATCGTAAAAATAGGGATGTATTCATGATTAAATCCATTAGGTGATCATTGAAATAATTGATTCTACAATTAATACTTTTTTAGTAATTCAAAAAAAATAATTAATATAAAATAATTGTTTGGGTAAAATTTTCAAACTTGAAATTAAGAAGAAATGAGAAGGATTTGTTGGAAGATTAAAAGATGGTAATCAACACAACCAGAGAGGAGAAGAGACTTCTTTTGAAACCTTACTAAAAGGAAAGAGCTGTTTTAGGAAAGCTCTGTTGAAAAAAACTAGTCAAATAGAGCTGAAAGACTACGCGCGAACCCCCTCTCATTATAATGAGGGTATTTATAGTCAGAAGATAGTAGGTGAGATTTGATGAGTTAAACGGCTTTCATTAATGTAATAACGGCTAGGCAGACACCACCCTTTTTCTTCTAAGAGACTGTCATATTATAGAATAAGGCTATGATATGACAGAAGCTTACTAACTAGTCAGCTGTTCAATCTCTTTGTTCAACTCCCCTGACTGTTAGGCTCAACCTAAGCAGTTCTTCAAACTTGTTCGAGAACGTTGTTCGAGTGACCCGTCAATAGGGCTAGGCCAAATTTATTTACTTGTTATAGTTGGATGACACGATAGTTTTTTTTTAACAATAATAAATATAATAAAAATTTAATTTATTATAATTTGATTTACAATTCATTTTTAACATCAAATTAATTTTGATTAGAGTCGGTTTTGTTGAACTGGTTGGACCGGATAACTTGATATAACAGGGCGGCTGAGGGATGTAATCATGTAATACTAAAATAAACAAATTATGTGGAAATTGGACGATGACGTGGACCCAATGCATATAATATATTATATATATAAATAAAAAAGGGCAAATTACACTCAAGTTCCTGAATTTAATGCTTAATATTAATTATTAAGCAGATCTATATTTTTAAAATTATAATATCGGTCTCTGAGTTCTAATAAATTATAAAATGAGTCAGTTTTTTATTTTTTATTATTAATATTTTTTAAAAATACCATTATACACCCCTGCCCCTCTCTCTCTTACCGATCCTGCATCCGCGTGTGGCCGCCGGCGAGTCCGGAAGCCACCCGACCTGCCGGCATTCGCGCGCGTTAGCCGGATCTGGAGGGGAGAGAGAGGCCGCCTCTCTCTCCTCCCAATTTATTTGATAATTTATTAAAATTCAAGACCCGATATATAATTAAAAAAATATAGATTTTTGTAATATTAAGTATTAAATTAAGAGATTTGGGTGTAATTTGTCATAAATAAAATATCACGACGGCAACGAAATATATTCTGCAAATAGAAAGTTTAAAAAAGCTCAATAATGTCGTGCGCACGGTGGAGGAGAGAGAGAGAGAGAGCGCGTGACGAGCGCGTCGGTAGAGAATTTTATCCGGCTGGAGCCTCCGCCCCCTTTTAATCTCCGCCTCGCCATTCCTTTCTGGCCATCGCCTTCATCTTCCCCTTCTCTCAAACTCCCTCTTCCCCCTACCGATCTTCCCTTCCCCACAAATCTCGGTTGGCTCCACCAGCTTCTGTCTAGTTAGCGATTTGCGGTTTCATTGCCAGGAAAACAAAAAAGGGGAGGGAATATTTGTGTTTCAATTGCTCTCTTGCTTGTGGGTAAAGTCTTCTTCCCCGTCATTCCTTTTACTGCTGCTGTCTTTTGTTTACTTTCCGAATTATTGTTCGAAATTGTTTTTGCTGAGGATTTGGATTGGCTCTCGTTGATAGAACGCATCGCTTTTTGGTGCCTGGGTCCAAATTTGTTGGAGAGAGTAACGTTAGGGTTTGCTTTTCTTTCTTTCTTTATCGTCTAGGTTTTCCCTTCTCGTAGCTTTTCTCTGTTTTTTTTTTCGATTAAGGAAGAAGTGGCATGTCTTGTTGTTTGCAAGGTAAAACGAGGGCTTATCCTCGTTTGTTTTCGTGCGTGCATATTGATCTTTCAATTGAGAATTATAGGCCCACTGACTAGTTTTTTTAATTTTCTTTGTACTGAAGCTGTTCGATCATTTTACCAATTAAGCGGATGATGCCATATTCTGCAGGTTAAATCATCAAGACGGATTCAAAAAGGAGCTCCCTTGATAATAAGTATAGATTCCTACCACTCTGGCCGTTACTGGGTTGAAATTTGCTCGCACCTTGAGAAAGGTGTGGGATCAGGAGGATGCCATCTTCCTCCTCCACTACTTCCCGTTTCTCACCCTTCTTCTTTATTGGCATTTCTATTGTACCCTGAAGGGATTTCCAATTGACAACGGCTAACACTTGCAGCCTATGTAGCCCAAACTTTGCTTCTGTGCCTACTGGTGTCATTTTCTTTATCTATCTATTCTTCACAGAT
This sequence comes from Apostasia shenzhenica, assembly GCA_002786265.1. Lineage (NCBI taxonomy): Eukaryota > Viridiplantae > Streptophyta > Magnoliopsida > Asparagales > Orchidaceae > Apostasia > Apostasia shenzhenica. The sequence continues at coordinate 476,999 of KZ451948.1, read as the reverse complement.
TTGTAGGATTGTTAGCTGATATTGGTAGCCATTCTTCAGCTAAATATATTAAGATCTGCAAGTATATTTCTTTCTAAGTTCCTTTGTGTGCTCAGTGTTGCATTATGGCAATATTTACCCGTTTAGTAGGCTTGTTCCTTGGGAAGAAGAAATCTAAGGTGAGCAGTGAATACCCGTTTGTTTGATTTTGATTTCTGATATTTTCGTCGCTGCAGACTAAACTGGTCTTTGTTCTTTTGTAGAAGTCACTGAAAGCTGCTGATAGTAGCAAGAGTAGTAGCGGTGAGGACAAGCTTTGGGTTAAGCCAATCAATCCTTTTAGTCCTTCCACTGAAAATAATGACTTGAAGGAATCAGAATTTACAGTTCCCAAGTCTTTTCCTCCTATGGGAAGAAGATCTTCCGGCATTCCTAAGGTTTTGAGTAATGATAGCTTAGCCGTAGGTGATTCTGCAGGAGAGGCAGCTTATGAGGGCGGTGATGAGCATGATGAGATTCAATCGATGAAGAGAGATTATTCTGACTTCGATCTGGAAGCTAAAGGGGAGGACACTGACTTAAATTACAACTTTGGATCGGAGATCAAAGTGGAGACTGATCAAGGCATCACTCCTGAGCTAATGCTTGCAAGTGGGCATATTAGTGATCCTGGGATGGGGCGGACAGCTTTCTGGGGATCTCCAGTTCTTAAGCGATCATGTTCTAATATTGAGACCAAGAGAGCTAGCAAGTTGATCAACTCACTGGAGTCGAGTTATTATAGCAACCATCAAAACTTGTCTGGAAATGGCCGGAGGGAAATTACTTATGAGACTCATAGCAGCCCTTTATCTGTAAAAACCTCTTGCAGCGCCGATCGTGTGATGCTAAAGAAACATTCTTCAAGCCAGGTTCTTCCCTCCAGAAGCAGGAAGCTCTGGTGGAAACTGTTCTTATGGAGCCATAGAAATCTCCACATGCCAAATATTCCTCAAGGAACTGTTGCAGTTCTCAGTGCTCCAAATCAGAAGGATGGGTATTCATCTGATATACATGAACCTGGCCAGAAGCTGGATATCAAGAAGAAGAACAAAGCAATAGCAGCAGAAAACCAGTGGGTAGCATTCTCTTTAGAATCCTCACCTCTGGACAGAGTTGACGCTTGGGTGAATAGCCTTGAGAATTGTGCATTTTCAGCCATCGACATTGAAGATGAAGGAACTACTGGATTGCCTCATTTTGAGATTGGGGAATCATCTGGGAAGAATCATTCTCACACTACCCGACGTGTTGTCGAGGAGGTGATGCAGGCTAACAATGTTATCCGATCATTGAATTCATTCTCGTCGATGGCTCATATCTCTGGGATGGGACTGAAGGTTATTCCTACAATCTCGGCCTTTGTGTGCCTAAAATCTGTCAATCTCTCTGGAAACTTCATTGGTATGTTACCAACAACTTTGAAAAAAAAAAGAAAGATACTGTTTAGTGTATTGAATTCATGCTTATAAGGTAAATGATAATCATGTTTATACTTTTGGCAGTTCACATAACTCCAGGTTCTCTTCCGAAGAGTCTTAACACTCTTGATTTGTCTCGGAATAAGATCTCGACCATTGAAGGCCTGAGGGACCTCACAAGACTGAGGGTTCTCAATCTCAGCTATAACCGGATCTCCAAAATCGGCCATGGTGAGCTTACTACTTTGCAGCTTGGCAAATATTTTCTTTCCTCTTGTGTCTCCAGAGGTGTCAAGAGTGCTGAATTTCTTCTTGTAGGATTATCGAATTGTACTCTTATCAAAGAGCTTTACCTTGCTGGAAATAAGATCAGTGATGTTGAGGGCCTCCACCGTCTCCTAAAGCTTACAGTTTTGGATCTCAGCTTCAACAAGATCACCACAGCAAAAGCCTTAGGCCAGCTTGTTGCTAACTATAATTCCCTCCTGGCCCTCAACCTCATTGGCAATCCAATTCAGAGCAACATAGGAGATGAACAGATGAAGAAAGCAGTTGTGAGCCTTCTTCCCCATCTATCCTACCTCAACAAGCAACCTATCAAACAACAGAGGGTGAGGGAGGTTGCGACGAGCAGCGTAGCTAAGGCTGCTCTTGGAGATGCAGGATGGAGCTCCAGGAGGAGGATAACTACGAGACGGTCGGGCCATGGATCGAGCTCTTCAAGTAGGAGCAAGGCTGGAGAGGGGTCTTCCAAGGGATCAAGGCATCAGCCAAAGAGCAGGAACCTGCATTCAGCCTTAGGAAGGAAGTAAGCATTTTAGCACAGCTTCGAAGTAGCATTGGATTTCTTACTGTTGGGTTCTATTTGGAATACTACTTTGGATTGCTGCACTCAACTCTGCTCAAGTTAGACAAGTTTTATATATATGTGAGTTTTGTTTAATCTCTCTTAACTGTTTTTTTAGCAGTTTTCTCTTTGTTAGCTGCACAAAAACAATGGAGATTTTTTAAAATTATATATTTCATCCATATATTTTAAAAATTATATATATCATACTCACTTTCTTTAATATTATACATTTTAACTTACAATAACAACAACCAAGCCTTAATCCCACTTAAGGGTGTTAATATGGATCGAAAATTGAATCGATTTTAGATCGAATCGAAATCGAGTCGATCTAAACGAGCCGATTAACGAGTCAAAAGTTCGGCTCGGTAATGATTTCAAGCCGATTTTGAGCCCGGGCAGGTTCGGCTTGATCTAGCTCGAATTAAAATACATTTTATATTATAACACACACATCAAGGTTGAGGATAGGATTTCAACTTATTATTATTTTTTCCAATATTTTATCTCAGAATTTAAATCATTAATCGATGTTGGGTAGTCAAGCATTTACTTGGAATGACTTTACAATCTTTACAATCCAAGTGATCTCGTTTTTTTATAAAAAAATAATCAATCTGGGTTCTTGAAATTTTATTTTTGTACGTGTTAACATGTTCCTCTTTTCTTGAATAAGGTATTAGCAATTACAAGATCATATGCTGAAGAAAACTCTAAAATAGTTTTATCTTTCTCATGTATCTCTCTAAAATCATATTCACCATGGATGCTATTGAATTCCTCAACAACACTTCTAACGTATCTATTTAAATTTTTTCCAATAAATAATCTTTTCTTCTGATGTATCTTTTATATTAATTCTTTCAAATTATTCTAAAATTTTTCTTTTATGCTCACATCCAAAACTACTTAGGGAGCATACATACTTACAATATTAATAATCATTCTATTAATTATAATTTCTAAAGTTATAATTCTATCATAATTTCTCTTAATTTCTACTACTTGATATTTCAAGCTCTTATCTAAAATATATTTTAACTTAAATTCGCGTGTCTTTTCAGCTTTATCACAATAAATATTTAAAAATTTGCATTTCATCCGACTAAACTCTAGAAATATTACATATAACATAATAAAAAAAACTATAATTTTATTTTATAAAATGAATATAATTTTAAAAATGGATATGAAGTGTCTAATTTTTGAAAACTTTATATCAAATATATAATTTCAACAGAATTTTATGTTTTATATGTAAATCTCTTAGATAAATTACAAAGTTTTTTAGCTATCAATTTTCGCATTCAATTTTATTTTACAAGCTCCAGCATAAACATAAATATTTATTTTATTTTTATATTCTACAAATACTTTAATATAATTATTAATTTTATTTTACAATAAATTCATCTACTTATGATAAAATTTGTTGCAATGTGATTTTTCCACCAAAGGGCTACGTTTTGATGTTGTGATTTCTTTGGAGAGTTTTGTTGAATATTTTTGTAACATGAATGTTAAATTTTTTAAGTTCTTATTTTGTGTGGAGCACAGCTTGAGTTTAGTTTTCCAAAATTCAAATGAATTCATATAAATTTTAGGGCAAATTACGCCCCGGACCCTGAGTTTAACGCTTATATCGCGCAGGTCCACGTTTTTAAAATCTAACATCGGGGTCCCTGAGTTTTAATAAATTATCAAATGGGTCTTTTTATATTTTTTTATTATTAAATTTTTCAAAATTATCATTTTATCTCTGTCATTTTCTCTGTCCTCCTGATCCGGCGCAAGCGCGCCCGCGCGCCAGCTAGACCTGGGCATTGGGCGGGTGGCCCGACGGGCTAGCCAAAGCCCGATAAATTTTAAACGGGTTTGGTTATTTATTTTGGCCCGACATTCGGGCTTGGCCCGGCCCGAGCCCGAGTTGACTTAGTCAAAGCCCGGTTAAGCCAGGGCCGGGCTTAGCCCGTCCCGCCCAAGTTGAAAATGATTATATTGCTATATATGCTTCTTTTCATAATATTTATATTATAAAAGATATTATTGAAATTATATTTATTAAATTTTAATTTTTTTTTAGTTATTTAAGAAATTGAATGAAAACATGAAGCTTACTTGTCTAGAATTCTCATTAATTTGTTTAACTATTTTAAATTAATATTCTAAGAAAAATATTAATGGATTTTGTAATTATCAACTTAAATAAAATTATATTAATATGTAATTATGAAAAGCTTAAATAACAATATTATGGTATGCTAGAATACCTAAGACTTAAATTATATTTGGATATAAATTTCGGAGACTTTGGCTTCATTTGGATCGAGATATTTTTTTTATAAAAGATCGAGATATTTTTTGGCCTAACAAAATTTTTAACTACGAAACTCAACTTTATTATATGTATAACACAAATATGAATATTAGAATCAATTTTATTTTATAAAATAAATATTTTTTAATATAAAAATAAAATTCTTTGATATTAAACTTAAAAAATAAAATATTTTTTTCTCATCCAAAAAATAATTTAAAATCAAATAAAGCCCGTGGGTAGCCCGGCCCGCACATTGGGCGGGCTTGGTAATAAAAATAGGCCCGCAAGCCGGGCCAAGCCCGACCCGAGCCCGACTTGACTTAGTTAAAGCCCGGCCCAGGCCCGGCCCGGCCCGCCCATTGCCCAGGTCTAGCGCCAGCCGACAGCCGCGCGGCCCGTGCGCGTGTGCCGGATCTGGAGGAGAGACAGAGACAAAGGCGGCCTAATATTATAATTTTAAAAACGTGAATTTGTGCGAAATTAAGCATTAAACTCAAGGACCTGGGCGTGCTAATTTGCCCCAAATTTTATTATTGTTTGGTCCATCTAACTCAGTATTAGTCATGTGTTGGAAATTAGAAATAAAAGTTTGTAGTCTGGGCAGGATAGATCTATAGCATGTGCAAAGGTTGAAGTCTCAATTCAATATTGGCTCACTGAGTTGGCCCATACAAGACTCAATTTACTCGTCTTTTACTGGCATAAAGTTTGAACTTTCTCCTTTTAACTGACTTAAGAGAGGCATTTGATTCGTTGCTATCTTAATGTAATGTCATGTAATACAAATATCGTATTTTGACTAATACTTCTATAATATTATAAAAAATTATTTATAAGTGTCATTAAATTAAAGAATTACTTTCTCTAAATAATATAACATAATATCAAGATAACATTGAACAAAATGCCGCCTAAATTTAATCTCCAAAATAGCATATTAGTTTCTTTCATCTTAGTTCGATTATTTGTATTTACTCTTTACAAAAAAATATATTCTTGCATACTTTCGAACTCTTTTGCTCCTTTCAATAAATTTAGACTTTTATGTGACTCAAACTTGAACTTGAGTTCATTTTAAATTGAGTAAAAATCGAGTAGTTTATAAATTTAATTTGTTTGTAACAGCCCTAGGACCTAGTTTAGTTCGATCTTAAAAAAATTCTTAAACTTTTTCCAAAAACATTTTATTAATATTTTATTTTTATTTTATATCATTCACAAATTCAACTTAAAAAATAGTTTTATTTTACTTCATATACACACTTTAATATAAAAAAAGATCAATTTTATTTTATCTCAATATAATTTTTAATAATAAAATAAATTTATTTCACATCATCACATAAAAATAATTTTATATCTCTTTATCTCAAAAAAAAATCAAATATTTCTAAAACATAATCCAACTAAATAAGACCTGATAAGCACATCTGGAGGAAAAAGAAGTGAATAGAAAATTCCAACCTGCCGGATTAGAATGAGCTAGAGCCACATCAAGAAAACTTTTACATATTAGTCCATAGGTTTTATATCGTAGTATTTTTGTCTGTAAGGTCTTAGAGATTTTGAGCTCTTATTCACATATTTTAAAGGGATTTTTTCATGCAGGACATGAAATTTACACGAAATTACGCATTTTACTATTAATTCCTAAATATTACTACTATCACACCATATTTATTTAAATTTTATGCATTTCACGTATTTCACATATTTCATATACTTTATAATATTATATATAAATTAAAATGCATAATTTTTTTAATATTTAAATTCTAATATATTTTTTTATTTTTTACTGTAAACACATCAATTTTCTTACTTCAATTAAAAATTATAGTCATGTGGATTTAAATTCGGCACCCTAATTGGAAATTTTAAATAGGATAAATAAATTAAAATATATAAATTCATAAATATTTAAATTATTATTTATATAAATTAATTTATTTATAGTATTTAATTAATATATTAATAATATAGTTAAGATCAAAGCCAATTTTGAAATGTGAAGTTCACTATAAAAAAATATAGCATGAAATATGTGAAATGTGTAAAATTTAAATGAATATGATGTGATAGTAGTAATATTTAGGAATTGATGGTGAAATGCGTAATTTCGTGTAAATTTTATGTCCTGTATGTAAAAACCCCTATTTTAAATCGTAGTAATTAGGTCTTTGAAATTGATGATTCATCGTCATGCAATCTTTTTGTAACCAGCAATATTACATTCGATTTGGATCAAATATATAGAAGAACAAAGCCATAATAGATTGCCAACCTCAAAGAATTAAATGTTACTATTTTAAATCTGTAGGTTAGTGTGAAAAAACTCAAATATTTAAAAAACTTAAATGCCACGATTCAAAATCTGTGAACCACAACGTAAAAACTTTAGAAGCTCAAGAAACAGATAATATGACCGCCAACGAATTTTGATAAACAAACATTACACTTATCATGAAATTTGAGAACGGGAAAAAAACCGAAGGATAGAGAGAAACAATCTGAAAAAGACTGAACATGAACAACTTGATTAGGATTTTGTCTTTGGTTCTATCTTTATCTTATAACTAAAGGGAACCAAGAATGGCTATGCATTAGATCACTTTCAAAATGGGATAGTCGGTTGACGAGAAAAAATTATTGGATCCAGCCGATAGGCAGGCCAGCCAACGAGGGAGCCGCGTCAGCATCGCCAAAACTACTCTAACAAGAGACAGTGTAATTAACCGACATAAAATTTATAAATCGATAAGCCGAACACTGACGGTGACTAATCACATGATCAAATGAAACTAAAGCAAAATGCATTAGCCATAAGCCAGAGGTATAACATTGAAAAGAAATGATCAGAGGGTCTCTGTCTCTAATATTCCTTTTACCGAAAAATCTAATAATACGACAAAATATTTCTCGATAAGATTTTAAAACTTAGTTTAGGTATTTCAATAGTTTTAGAACTTTCAGCCTTTTTTATATCCACAAACTTCAGCTTTGAAGTTTCAAATATAATTTAATTTTAAAACTTCAATAATACCTTTAAAATATTCATTCTCTTAAATTGAAGTTACAATATGTAAATCATGGTGCAACGTTTATTTTTTTTTTTTTTCCATATTTTCATCAATCAAATTTTCATATTAAAAAAAAATCTCTGAAAATTTAGTTTGTTTAAACATATTAAGCAGGACATATTGTCACTTGGTAGAGGTATTCAATAGGATTTTTTTTTTGATGATGTATTCGATAAGATTTAGATTAAAAACATACCGGTCAAGTTCGAATCTGAAACTTTTTTGATACTCTGCATGCTCGATCAAACTTTGGCAATATAAATCATCTTGGGCTCGCCCATGCTCGATCAAAACTAAACGAAACCTACTCTTTGGAACCTTCTCTCGAAACTACTAGCAAAATGGATGCATATCAACCAAAACTTAAAATAAAATAATGGTTCACAATATGTTAGAATCTTCTCTAATACCCTTTCTGTAATGTCGTGCACGACCATTCACTACTTGCGCTCAAGCATAGCTATCGTTCAAAACTTTGAACATCGATCCCACTGTCTTGGCCTTCTACTGCACATCGTGTACGACGTCTAACAGCAACATCGTGCACGACCAGTCATTACTAGCGCTCCAGCACGCAGCAATTCAAGACCTCGGAATTCGATCTCGCCGATCCAGCCTCCCACAACATCGTTCACGACGTATTAGCAGTTCAGTCTTAATTCTTGAAATCCCTTCTCGAGCAGCCTAAGTCGAACAATGGCTCAAGTCGAACAGCAGCTCAAAGAGAGATCACCAGATCGTACCCTCCGTACCACTATATCAACTCAGTATTTAAGACAGCACGGGAGTCCACTCCCTAATCGTTCTTTGTAAAAATAGGTATCAAATGTAGCAGACTGTACGTATTTTGTTCCCTCCTCTCCAAACTATAAATAAGGGGAAGGAGGAGAAGCTCAAGGGGTCTCTCTCTCGCTCTCTCTAGCCGAGCTGTCTTTCTCTCTTGTACTCATTCGGTCTCCATTTAGAGACCCTCAAGCTTTGTAAGAGAAGGGATTTGATTAATGGATTTAAATCGCCTAGACGACGACATGATTTTTTCCCCGAATATTCGAATTTCTACGTAAAAGTTATCGTCTTATTTTATTTTATTTTAGCATATTTTTTGCATCAACACATAACAATCTACGTATATCTTCAAACTTGGCAGTGAATATCCAAAAATTCTCAAAATCAAATGAATTTTAGCTGATATCACAAGACTGAACAATCAGAAATAATAATACTAAAGCATAAATAGTTGAGCATTCCATTAGATAGAACATTCCATTTCCTTTTAAACCATTTAAAACGAAACCAATCCTCCAACTTCATTACTATAATTCGCAGTAACAGATGGTAATGTAAAGAACTAGAAATGCAATAAACAAATTTTAAAAAAACCGACAAAATTACAAGTTAAATGTCCAAAAAGAACTACTCCTTGCTACCATGAAAGAAAGAATGGAATAAATGAAAGAACGAATCGAATTTAATAAACCGAAACCCATATTATATACCCAAAAAAAAAAAAATCCTTTCTTTGATCATATCAAAAACTCGCACCTTCCAGTAGATCTATGGCAGTGATATAGATTTAACTGTAACTTATAACTTGAATGGCATAAATTACACGGCCACAACGCATCCTTGTGGTTCTGGAGGAGTGGGTAGATCTTTTCAGCTGAAAAATCAAACATGTCTAGAATATGGTGAATGAATAATGAATTCAATGTACTTTGCTGGTATTTAGCATCGTATGTGGTTAATTCTGCTGTCTTCTGAAGAATGGCTTCTGACAGATTAATAGTTTCTCATCATTATTTCCTTCAAGCCCTACAATTCTAGAATCCCATTTGAGTTGGGTTGCGACCAATCTGGCAGAATTGATTAGAGAAACTGAATCGTGAACAATCACCCAACCCTGCAAATTTAAGATAATCATCAACATCGAGTACCGCAGGAGCAGATATTTCTTGTGTTGTGCAGAACTAATATGCTGACAGAAGTCGGAACATTTTATTTATATGGCAGATTTGATCTATATTTCTTTAAGATTCTACCATTTTTGTCTGGTTAACAAAAATCGTTTGATGTGATGTACAAGAGTGATAATTACCAGTATAGGATGTCAGCCTTCGAATCGAGTTCCTTAAATATTAACTTTGGACTCCAAAAGTTTATAATCATTCACTATTTCTTGAGATTTTCATGGAAAGTGAATATATGGCACAAACAGTTGAAATTCCGAAAACATTAGAAATCGATTCCATTATCTGTAGCTGGATTGGTGTTTCTGAAATTGCTTGATCTGCGCTCTATTATAATTAGAATGGCGAACCTTCATCGTAATCTTGTACCTTAAAAAATGAAAGTACCCTGTGCAGCCATAAATGTAAACGGAACGTGCCAAAAACATATAAAAGGTTTGAACTACTTCATTCTCTCCCATTCTCATCCCATAATGCTCAAAAGGGATCACTATTCGATTCTGACACATGTAGGGATTGCGACTTGGATCTCTCGAGGTGGAGAATTTATTTTTGACAATAAGATTTATTTAGTAAGTCGTTTTCGAGAAAGCGCCTGAGTCAGATACATACCAAGTGAAAATATTTCTTAACAAGGATTGACAAAAATATAATTACTAGTGAATTGATTCAAAACCACCTTAACAACAAAATCAAGAAAAAAACCCACCTTGGCAGTTAGAGATGTGTTCTCAGAAGCTAACATTCAGATGTGTAAGTCAAGGTTTGATAGAGAAGCACGAGGTGGAGTCATGCCATGGAAAACTGATATAGTGGTCTAAGTAATATTTTTCTCCTTTGAGATTTTCTTCAGCTAGCATTTCTCGATTACTTGGTGATTTGAAAGACGATAAGCAAACCATCATGCATAAAGTCATAACTGTTTGTCAGCTATAAGGGTATCGTGAATCCATTAGCATTTATCATCCTAATTCTCAATGGTTTAATTTTTTTGTCACAAGCCTATTAGGTTCCGCAATATAAGGTGGTTCGAGGACGAAGAGGGCGAGAGTGATTACTAGGTAATGTCCCAAGAGAGGGAATCACAGACTCAAGGAGCAGTTCCTAGCAAGTTTTTATGTCTGGTAAGTGATGGAGGGGCTAAAGAATGATTCATCTCACAAAGAAAAAGAACAAAAATTTCTGTAAGTAATAACAAGACCTTAAAATATAGATATTCATTTGGAAAAAAATCGTGAAGGTAATGATGGAGAATCCGCAGTTAAGTGTGCATGAGCTAAAGTAATCCTGGGATAGGTGGATAATACTTCTACATTTGAATCATAAGACACTGCACAAGACATCAAGCTCCATGAATATCATGAAACAAAACATCACTGAGTGATCTTCGGCACAACATACTGCCAAAAACCTTGATTTTAGCATTTCTACATGCAACAGTCGAAAGTAGTTCACAGATAAATTACTGGTTATGGCATAGACAACATCAACAACAACAATACTATTAAAGAGCAAATTTGATGAACAAACACAAAGTGTGGCATACTTATTTAAAATCTATCTAAAAGTTATGAGAACTATGGAAAGCTTTTGAGAAAAATGAAAAACCTCTGGTCTTAAAATGCGATCAATCTCCAAGAATATATCGAACAATGAGCACCTATGTGACTGTTGATTATGTGACAGTAGCCATTTTGCATGAACCATGTCATAAGTTCTAGGATATGTCGGGAATGCTTCACACCTATAGAAAAAATATATAAAAGAACAAATTTAATGAAATTCAAGAACTTGAAGAAAATATAGAAACTACACCAACCAGACTTAAGTGCACTTGCAACCAAAAGTAACAAAGTTGAAATGGAAATCAATAATGCCGGAAAGCGCAATAAAAACAGAAATCAATAATGCTGACAAGCGCAATATAAACAAACACATTTTCATTGCAATATCACGATGACATTACAAAAAAAGCCAATAAATAAATTATATGAACACATTGTGTTAGGTGAAGAAACATTGTTACAGCATCCAATTAAACCAATATCTTCAATATAAAGCGTCAACTAGAATGGTTTATGGATATGGATGGAATGCAAATGGCTCAAACCTCATCATTTGATAATATTGGTAATCATGTCAACTGTGTAATAAAATGTGTATAATGTGGGATGGAAGAATATGATATGTGAATTTTTAAATCAATAGATTTGATTGACAAATTATTACAACTAAAGCATAAAGATTTTCTAAAGTTCATTATATGATAAATCAAGAAGTTCAATCTTGCAAATTAAATTTTTAAAAATTAAAATTAAGTTGGACTATTTGATAAATAAAAACTTTTGAATTATATTGAGACTTTTTGATTTAATTCAATTAAATTAGGTTTGAGGTTGATTATTTAAATTAGGTTTCTTATAATATAAAAAACATTAATTTCCAGATGATTATATAAATTGAGCCTATCAAGTAGAGCTAAATGAATAATCAAGGTAAGTAAAAAAATTTGGTTGAAATCTAATAAGTAATGTCAGAAAAGAAATTATATCTTACTTTGAAGACTGCAGATGTGGGCCAACCTATTAGATTGAGTCACTTTCTTTAGGTTAAGCCTAAGTCAAGTAGGATTAGGCTTAGTCAAAGGGACGATAGCAGATACCATGACATGACTTGTATTTATTTATAAAAAGCCACTAACAAATTTCCTTAACTTTTTTAATAAAGTAAAATACAAAAAAGAAACAATGCTATAACAAAATCATAATGCAAACATGCAATGACTAGTATGCAAAAGCAAATAAAGACCTATACTCTTTAACACACACTTGACTTATTCCTACTGACCATCTCAGTTCGACCATACGTATGCAGATAATAAGTAGTGATAAAAATAGATCTAGTGTCTAACAAGTACTACAGTCCTTAAAAAATAACTAGCAAACTCAGCATACCAACCTCTAGATGCCTCAATAAGAACTCATTGATTTTCATGGCCTTGTTTGGCTCCCTCTCTCAATTGGGTTCTATCCATATTTTAATAATATTTTAAATTTATTATAAATTTTAATAACTTTATTTCACATTCAATACAAATTTCAATATTAAAAATCAATTTTATTTTACATCTGTCACAAATTTCAACCTTAAAATAAACTTTATTTCACATGTTACACATCTCCCCTCCCATATTAAAATAAATTTCATTATCATCAACTTTATAAAATAAAATATTTTCTCTCTTTACCTAAAATTAACACCCAACCAAACAAGGCTAATGTGTCATTTTTTTCGACTTCTTATTATTAGTTTGTCCCCCTAAAGGTATTTTTCTTAAAATACCTGCTTCAAACTATTCTCATCATACTATATGGAAAATGTATTAATAAGATTAAATTTAATATCACCAATATGCTCAAAACTCAAAACCATTTAAATATACTTTACTATCATCGTCAAAATCATTAGGTTCCTTAATAATTAAAGAATACATTATACAATTTGACTAACTATTATCATCATCAGGTAATAGACAGCGTAATAGATTAGTCTTTAGGGTTTTGTCATAAGTGTCTCATTAAAAATTATAATTTGTGTTTATAGTCAGATTATTTATACCTAAGTCGACTATATAATCATTTTTTTAGTATATTCTTCCTCCTCTTTGATCTTTTCCTCAATATAATGTGCCTCTATAATCATTTTTTCTTCGTTTTGTTCTTCATGGTCCTCTTCATAAATAGCAATAGGAAGTTAAATATTTTCTGTTTTAGGCAAACTACAAAGGTGTCCGAAGAATGCTCTATCTAGTATTCTCTATAGGATTCCCATATCATCTTTCAGTACAGAAGGTAAGGGATTAGGACTAGGGTAAACTCTAGGGGTCATCTTTATAAGCATGGTTTCAACAAGGGTAGGTGTCTAGGGTACTTGTATAACCTGTTATAGTGGAGTATTATTTTTTTCTCAATTTTATCTTAAGCTCCTCTCAAGTCTAAATCAAGCCTAACTCACCTAGGAATTGATGATCCCCTGTATCTTTAACATATTGTTTTGGTAGACCAAAAAGCTTGGAAGTTGCCAAGTGTGTCTTCCCATGCTCAGTCACATTATAGCGTTTATAATAATAATCAATGTCATCTTCCCAATCCATATATAGTATATAACATAATATATTGGAATCCTCTTTCATCTAAATGTAATGGCATTTTAGTCCGACCAACCACAACTTTATAGGTTGGGTTTTATCCCTTCTTTAAACGTGTAACTCTATCATTCAGAGAATTAGATTGGCCAACAAGGCTCTCAATACATCATATATTGATCTTGCCACTAGGGTATTAAATTCGAATCACAATGACAGTATATATAGATATATATATATATATATATGACTTTGCAAAATAAATTGAAAATACACACTATAAAATGTTCAATGAGATGCCTTAATCTAAAAAGAGCTATGGTACCATGTTGATACTGGATGAAAGGTCATATGTAAATTTTTAAATCAACAAATTGATTGGCAAATTATTACAATTAAAGAATAATTATATTCTAAAATTAATTATGGGATGAATCAAGTAATTTAAATACATATAATAATTTTTAAATTACAATTAAATTGGATTGGTTGATTAAACAGGACTTTATCAAATAGATTAGGGAACTTGGTAAATTTTAATTAAATCAAATTCGAGATTAATCATTTAATATAGGTTTCCCAGAAACATAAATATTAAATAGTAATCATCTCCCAATTATATAATTCTGGTTTCTCCATTAGAGATAAATAAATAATTAAGGTAAGTAAATAATTTCAATTGAAATCAAATAAGGAGTTGTTATTTGGGTTCAAAAAAAAATCATATCTTATTGTGAAAAATGCAGATGTACTCAACCTGTTAGGTACCACTGTAGCTCAAGCCTGAGTCAAGCGGGGTTAGTCCTAGTCAGAGTGCAGAAGCAGATACCAACGGTGTAAGCGTAGATCTGGGCTGGGTACTTAGCTCGGCACTAGGTTTAGTTGTAGTGATGTTGCAACTAGAACAAATAACATTGGACGGCCGTTGGAGTCGCAGCTAAAGCAAGGTTGTGTGAAGATGGCATTGGGTTCTTGACACATCCCTTGCTTACAAAATTGTGAAAGAGAAAACTTCACACTCAAATTAATGCTTCATTAATTTGAAAGCTCCATTACAATCATCCATAAGGCTTATATAAGATAACCTTAAAATTAACTCAAAATAGAACACAAAATATTTGACCTAATAATAGCCTGAATTATGCCAAATTAGTAACCTTAAAATATAGCATGATTCTGAATTATTTAAAGTACTAAAAAGGATTGCTGCTAATTACTAAAATTAGAAGAAAAAAAATTACAAAAAGATAAATTTAGTAAGCAAAACGATGGAATTTAGGCATGAATATAGAGTCAATTAACTGCAAGGATATTGACAACAGATTTGTCTTTCAGAGAGCTTCCCGGATTGGGGTCTGAATGCTAAAAACGAACACTCCTAGCGAAAGTTATGATTGTTTTAATAAACAAGTGTCAGATCTATCCGTCATGAATCAATTGCAGCAAGTCAACCCGGATTTGGCCTGATCGACCTCATTCAGATATTCCAACACCTTAATTTCCGCATCAATCAAGTTGTAGTAGGCGCAGAAACATGCAGTATCAAAGTGGGACCCCGTAAATGGCCAAGTCGTCCGACAAGGCTTTTGCTATTGGAGATTTGGATGAGACGAATGCATGCGGGTATCGAAGAGACAACGCAAATGAGTGTTATGTCATGTGATGAGCGGAATCATGAAGGTTAGAAGCAAGTTTGCAGTAGACAAGAAGGGGAATCAAATGTCACTTGCTTTTTTTACACTAAAGGATAAAAAGAATCTTAAAAGATTCTCAATAAAGGTCATCCATATTCTTAAAAACTTAAATTTTATTTTCATCATGACTTGGCTATTACAACAACAGACATCTTCATATAGATACATATTATGCAAAACTAGGAAATAAAATAGATGTAAAAAATATAAATACCAAATACATAACTGAAAATTTTCAACTTCCAAAATCAACTTCGAATCTTCAATCAAATTAAATCTATATTTGATTAATATGAAAATCATCAATTAGCCAAATTTGAATCTCAACAATATGAGCAAATCTGGAAGGAACAAATACATGCTATCAAGTGTCCCTACCAATGTAGTTGGAGCTAACCAAATCTATTCAATTTTCCAAGCTCAAAGAAATGAGTTTCGTTACATGACAGTACACAAACTGGTAAATTTTTGGGGGCAGCGTTGGAATTTATTCTATTGTATCCAAACCTTTCATCTACTTCTTTCATGAGGGATATCACCATCCTTGGTTAACCATTTCAAAAGATGAAGCTACCTAGGGAGAATATAATGATAAAAGGACAAGGAGGACTTAGGAGGTTCATTCAAATGTTTATTAATATCAAGTTTGACATGTGTTTAGCACAAACCATGAAACATGCGTAACACAGCTAAAAGTTGCAAAATAACTTCATATATTATAGAAAAATTGACAGTACACTAGGCTATTATCGATGATGGTGGAGGTGACGATGAACAAATAACAAGCCTACGGAGATACTTGACAGTGTATCTGCATGGTTTTTGTTCATACTTCTTTTCGAGTTTTGAATATTGACAAGAACACACAACATAGTATGCATGGCAGATTTCATAAACGCCTATATAACAAATACCAAGCCTCAAAATCTCTCCCTCATTTCTGAAGTTTACGCGCAATCAGCAGACAACCAGTAAAATTAATATCTAACATGCAAGACAGGAAGTTCCTGGCCTAATCTTTCAGGGCCTCAAAATGTGGCACGTGATTCTTAATCCTGTCAAAAGGCATAGCTCCATCTATCTAGCTATATGCTTCGGTTTCTTACAAAATTTGAAATACAAAAAGATAAGAAAAATATTAGCAGAAAGTTCTATATCTAATGCTTCCAAGAACTTTTCGAGATAGGTGGGCTGCAAACAACTACTGTTTTCAACTAGAGAAAACAAATATTATGCTTACCAATCATGCAGAACACCAACAAATCCCCGATCAAGAATTAGAGGAAGGTAATTGGGTCCGTTTGTAGGAACCACGTTCAAGACCCATACAGACTTTCCGGATGCCAACAAAGCTGCATTAAACCCTCCAAAGTGTGCATTCATATCTAATACATTTCTGAGCATATTGAAGGGTGGCAACGGATCCTCATCACCAGGCCTCTTAGGATGGTCAGAGAATATAAGAGGTGAAAGAAGGGACCAGTAATTTCGAACAGTAGGAATCCAATTAATTGAATCATCAGCAAACTCCTCATGGTGAAGCCCTAGCAGCAAATAAAAAACTGTCAAATGAGTCCAACAAAATCAGCTATAAATGAACCTTTAGAAGAAAATCTAACTAAATCGGGAACAGTGATTTCCATTTGATGAATCACTATCGCAAGCTATTGTAACATGTACATTCGCTGTGCTTTTAGATAAGGGAGCATCTAGAAATTTCTCATAGCATCCTCATATAAAAGCAGAATAGATAGCAACAAATTCACAATATATTCATGGTTTTTTCAGCTCTTTTTCATACCATACACAATGAGTTCAGTTTGATTCAAGTCAGGTTGAGAAGGCCAGGGTCTTTTGTGCTCAATGGGAACCCACCGCTCATTTCCGGTTCCTCCGATGCAAGGTTTGAGAGGTTGGTAATAAGATGACTCGTCTTCATGGTTCTTACCACAAGTGGTAGGTCCAGACTTCCTAAGAATACACCAATTTATAATTGTTAATCAATCAAGAACCAGATTAGAGTGCACATAACGTGGCAGCATTTAATCCATGGTAGCAATCCCAAGTGATTGAGCATTGCCTCCAAGCAAATAGTGAGACATTACCTAGAACTGTAACATTTCTTTGTACTAGTCTTCTTCCACAGAACTGTTTCATCTTCTTGTGACAACAAATCCCAGCAAAGACTTTTAGCAAAATCCTGTACATAATTCCATTTTTTCCGCTTGTCCTCATCATGCAATGATCTTTGAGCGTTTGAAGGTGAAGTCCATATGAAGAAGCCTCCAGGTCTCAAAAGTCTGTCAACTTCAACCAAGAAAAGCCCATCTACAACAATGCATTCCAGAAAATAGGTTAAGCAGACAAGAATCTGCTAAAATTGGAATGCTTGAAGCTTTTCATGATGCTATGCAGTATTTGTCATCAATACAGTAAAACAGCATATAATTTGTAGGCATACTTGACATCAGAAGTAAGACTTTCATGAGCATTTATAGTTAATATAAAAGTTGAAAATATCGCTGAGAAGGCAAATGAGAGTGCTATAGACACGATTTTAATGGGCCATTGCACTGAAATGCAAAAAAATATACTCTCCACACAAATTATCCGTCTAAAGGTTTTGCCAATTCTAAGTATATTTTTCTTCTAGGGATTAGAAAAGTTCTCATCAAAATTTGCAGAGTTTTTTAAGCAACCTTTACCAATTTATTTTTCTTTCATTATGTTTTCCATTCCTGACGAAGCATTGTTTTCTGAAAGAAATCAGGAAAATGGATAATATTCAGACAGATTTATCAACCAGAAATGTAACAACACCCTTATGTAATTATAAACCACAAAATGTACTAGGCTTTCATTTTCTTTGAGTCAGGTAAACAGAAAGTCCCTGCAAGAAGACATCTCTAACCTAAAAGAAACAATCAGAATTTTGCGTGTGTGTGTTGAAGGGAGCGGGGTGTGGTTTGTAAATCCGAACATCAATAATGAAGAATGATTACTTTTCAGTGATAAATGGGACACATGGTAAATAATCAATTATGGTGATACCTTTACATATCAACCTTTTAGCAAAGTTCCATCACTCCTATCAACTCACATTTAGATATTCAAGTACTTGACACAGAAACCCTTTATCTGCTGCAAGCAAGCGTAAAGTGTATACCAACTACATTTCCCAGTATAAGATACGCACCATTTTTCTCCCAGTCAATTCCACAACTTGCACAGTGTAACATGTCAAAGGACAGGTTGGGATATGGTAATTGTTTGGATTCAAAAGAACCAATCATAGCAGGTATTCCTCTCTCTAAAGTAACCTGTACTTGACTGCCAGAATCTTCATAGCTGGCAATGCACAAGGTCAAGAGTTGCTTAGAGAAAAGGTGCGCCCCAAAACTACCAAAGCCACACCCTATATCTAGGACAGTTCTCACCTGTAAAGTAAAATTTAAGTTATCAAATAATAATGAATAAATGAAACTGTAGGAGTAATGAGGAATTTTAAGCAAATAATCTAAAGACATAAATTACTGGGTGGGGGGAAAAACAGACGTTGAAGATATGGAATTACATAATAAATGGAAAATGGAAGTATACCTAACAAATGAGGACGAATAACATGCACCATTAATCCTATTTACAAGATGTCTAGCAAAAAAGTGAGATGGGCAAAGCTCACTGGAAAAATGAATAATAATGCTAAAAACTTTTTATTTTTGTATTTATCCAAGTTGTAGGATGAGTAGATGAATTTAACACCAAGATAAAAGGTTATTGAGAAAAATCAAAGATGACTGGTGCGTGTATAACATGAAGAGAACATAAATAAGTAGAACAAAAGGAATAGTACAGAAAAGCATGATTACAAGTTATGAAAAGATGTTGAACTAGAGTTCACACAAAAATAACTTTTGCAAGAAATAAATAGTTCGAAGAAAGCCAAAAAAACAAAGATGAGAATATCTTTTGGAGATATTCACCTATTTTGTATATACAGTTTGTGGAATGAGAAGGAAAATAAGACAATATAAAAAGTATGTAAGAAAATGACTTAAATATAACAGTTTACATTGAATTCGTGCGCCACAAGGTCACAAGAATCAATGGTATTGTGAGATATGACCTGTTAATATCACAAAAAAAAGGCATTCAATTTGAACCCTACACGTGTCATTAGAAGACACTTGGCAATTATAGTCAAGTAGGAAAACACGAAGAGAAGTAGTCCCATACACATAAGAGGCAGCTTGTGACTCTACCTCGTGCCCAATTCATGAGATGGCATGAATAGGAGTATCTCGTACAACAAAGATCTCAACCAACGTCGAGGTTCAACGAGAAGTCCACCTAAGCAGTGACAAGCCCCACACCAAGTAGTAGTACAAAACTCTAAAACCCACAATACATTTTACACATGGACATCATTGTCCTCCTAAAATCCAATACAGAGGTAAGAATTGCTCGTAGAACTTGGTATATAATAAGGCTCCGTACCCACAAATCCTATTATGAAGATTTGCCACAGTGAAGGGAACAACGCGCCCTTCCATGCTAGTTTAGCCTTAATCTTATTGCACATGCAAGAATTAATTGCCTAAACTAAGGAGAGGCCTGAGACCGTTATCGGAGAAATTCAACTAGATTTAACATGACAGGCCGCATTCACAAAATATCATCATCCGAAGTGCCAAGGTAGCCTATAACAATCTCAAAGGAAGTCATTAGTGATAGGGATCTCACCTCATAGATATCCTAAGGTGATAGAAACCTCACCTCCCGGGAATTCCTAGGTGATAGAAACTTCATTTCACAGAGATGCCTAAGCAAGAGGGACATTGAGGCAACTAGGAGATCAACGATCCACTAAGAAGAGAAGATTTCAACACGCTAGAAGGTCAACACCCACCAGCAGGAGTACAAATATCATTACTCTATCTCATGTAACACTTGAACTGCCTTGTATAACTTCTCCTCCTCAAGTCACTTACAAACATCATGGTTTTTCCTAGTTGGAGAGCTTTCTATATAAAAAAAAGTGTTGCTGTTTCTTTCCCTATTTCTAATTTCTTTTTATTTTCTCTCACATCATATGGTTGCAACCATCACTCCTTTCTATCAAAAAAGAAACCCTCCCTCCTTGGTGATTTGGTTAATGGGCCTCACGTCTAACAATCGCCCAAAATGCGAGATCAGCTGTCTATCTAAATTGACAGATTTTTTGCTTTAACATAACCCTAACATTACCACATATGGAAGACCAGCAATACAATATATCATAAAAGAAGAATGTGCTCAAGTCTCAATCTTCGAAACTAATTGACACTTTATCCATTTATGCTATGTGATTCATGGTTAGCTTCTTAGAAGTGAAGAGTTACATGTAGCTATCTTGGCGCAGTAGATATTGCAAAATTCATATGAAAATGAATGAAGTACTCCAAGAAGAGCTAATGTTATATGTTGAAGATGAGACCAATAGATTCACAAATCTAAATATTCTTGTTGCACAACTTCCCTTTTCTCCACATGTTAATATAAGATAAATGACATCTTCGGAAACATAAAGCAGGGAAACAAAAGAAAAGGAGGCACTCACCCCAGCATCATTAAAGTTGGACTCATTCTTCAGCCCAATCATCTCAGCTATCTGGTGCAAATAGTCCTCAACTCCATCAACCATAAGCGAATCCGATCTGAAGGAGATCTGCTCTTCTTCAACCATCATCCTAATACCAAATTAAACGCCCTAATTCAGGTATAATCGAGGTTTTCACTTAAAAAAAGTATCTTAAAGGGATTTTTTTTTTTTGAAAAGCAAAGAGAGAAAGTTGACCTCTTAGTCAAGCTCCCTGAGGAGAACTCGTTCGCTGTAATCTTAACATTCTCCTTCCAAATGAAGTCTCTCCCACTTGGCCACCGCAATGGAATTCTATAATTCTTCGGCGGTGGAATCAAGCAACCCTGCTCTCTGTCAGATCCTGCTAGGCATCTTCTCTCGTACTCCACCTCCGCATCCGGATCTGCTGAATCCGAATTACCTGACACATTCTGATAACATGGCACATAGTTCTCGTACTCGGGCGGGCAAAACTCAACCTCATTCAGCCTTGAAACGCCACTAGAAAGCTCCCCGATTTCGGCAAGATCGGCAACTAGCTGCTCCTGTAGCCGCCGGTAGCCCCGGTACATGCTTTCCCTGGAGAAGCTGGATATGGCGACAATCCCATAAAGCGATCCCAAGAGAGCGAAGACTATAACGACGACTAGACCGAGCTTGAGGCAGCCAAGAGTGAGGCTCTGCCGGCTCCTGGACCCAGCAGGGCTTGATAGCTCCGCGGCAAAAAAGCCATTTCCAGTGAATTCCTTGCCGTAACTCTGATTCGACACGCCGATCCGCAGTCCGCGGTGAAGCGGCCTGGACATCGCTTAAACGATTACAAGGACGAAACTGGGCAAATCGAGAGATGAATGATTTGGAGTAGAACTTTCCCTAGATCAGTGAAGCAGTGAAGACGACATTGCGGTGTTCGGTCTCAAGGCAGGTATATTACCGCAGCTGGCAAGAAAACCCACAGGCTTCTTTGATAGAGCAAGAGTGATTGGCATGGAGATAGATCGGAAGAGTTACCGCAGAGTTATAGGTCTAGCCAGGCACATTCACCTCTGCCATCTCCCTTCTCCAGTTATTCTCATCTTTCTTTTCATCTTCTTCGACCACCCCGGCACAAGACGGAATTCGCCTTCTTTCTATTCGTTCTCGTTTCCCGCACGCGCGCACTGCGCGTAAGGCATATATATATATTCGTGCGGGGAACGAGAACGAATAGAAAGAAGGCGAATTCCGTCTCGTGAGGCGAATTCCGTCTCGTGCGCTCGGATGATTTTTTATTATTATATTTTTTAATTTACTATTTTACCCTGCCCCCTCTCTCTCCTCCGGCCGACAGGCGCGGGATCGGGAGGAGAGCGAGAGGGGCAAGGGAATAAAATGATAATTCTAAAAAAATAAAATTAAAATAAAAAAAGACTCATTTGATAATTTATTAAAACTCAGGAACCCCGATGTTAAATTTTAAAAACGTGAACCTGCACGTTATTAAGTGTTAAACTTATGGACTTGGGTGTAATTTGTCTTTTTTAAGTTATTTTTAATTAACTAATTAATAATATTTATAATTAAGAAAAAATTAATAAAGAGAACATGTTTCGGACGACATTAATGGGAGCACCGTTAAGTTGAAGTCGCCCGACGTACGGGTGACTTCTACATACCAAAAGTTGCCCGCGCTGGGCGACTTCTAGGTTTTTTTTTTTAGTTTTTTTATTTTTTTTTAAAATAATATATATTATTTTAGAAATATTACAAAATTTATTTTATAATTTAGTACATAATAAGTATTCACAGTGAAATTATATTTTTTTTCATTGAAATATTACCTGCAAATAAATCGAGTATATATTTTATCTCATTTTTTAATTGTAAGTTTTTTATTCCATGGTTCTTGGAAGGCTGAAAATCTTAAAACGCGACATCATTATACAAAAAATGTAAATACGCGTCTTCTATTTTTGTCCATATTTTGTCATATAGATCTTCTACATAGATCATGTCATATTTAAATTATTTAAAAGCTATAAAATTCACAAATTATTTAATAACTGGTGCTGCAATAAAATATGAAGTAGGCGGCTCCACTTCAGTGAATACAAGTGAAAGACGTGCCCAAGAATTGTATCAATTCATGTACACTCTCAATGCATCAGCATTTTTCTCATTGACTATCTGAGGGTGCTGAACAAGTCCAAACATTATCTCCATAAATGCCTGTACAAGGAGTACTCATCAAATCAATCTGTCGATACTCATTTTCGAGCATCAATCCTCCTGAAGTTCAGATCTGCCACCCCCAGTGGGAAATGCTGCTGGTATCCGAACTGATACATGACACAATCAGGGAGATGTCACTAAATAACTACCCAAGCTATAAGTAGCACCTGTGATAACTAAATACTTATTTTCCAGAAATGTAATAATTAACTTTCTATTTTTTAAAATTTATCCTAATAGAAAATACATATGATTCAGCTTCTTCTGCATGCTTTCGTAACATTGTTCGCACCTTAAGTACGTAGGGTGAAACAGCTTCAGACTCCCAGCTAATAGCATTCTTCTGTCATTTCAAAAAAAGACTCATTGTATGATAATATATTGCATAAATAAATGCTTGAATGGGTAGTCTATGCATACATTTCAGAACACCATTGAAACATTTAGATGTGTTTGTAGTCATAGTACCGTATCTGAAACCTCCATCATGAATAAGTGCCTATTTTTCAAATCCTCTATTTTTCAGTCACTTATGAGTATCCGAATGTACAACAGCAATATCTTGTATATACTAGACAAAACTATCCTAAATATCAGTATTGCTGGCATTGTACATTTTATCACACATAAACTCAACTGCTTGAATACCTAGAGTTTGTAATGTCTTCTTAAAAGTTTCTCTAAAATAACGAAGACAATATCGATGAGCAGAATGAAGTAAGACAGATGCTATGCTGCACAGTAAATCAGAATGTTTGTCGCTAATAATACATAGATATCTTCGTGTACATACTGTCTTAATTAGATTCTGCATTCTAGTTAGAAACTACTTCTATGAATCATTACTTTTAGACTCAATCGCACCAAATGCAAATAAAAAAACTCCATTATTAACATCTATGCATACGCAATTAATAAAGTACCGCAATATTTGCTTAGAAAAAACGTCATATTTATACTCAACACTGGCTGACAGAATTTCCATCCTTTAATAGATGGATCGAAGCTCTATAATAAATATTCAAATCTATTTATTTGAGATTTCTGTATCTCATAAACAGTTCTAGGCTTAACTGCTCACTCACAATATTGGTATAAATTTTTATATGATTCTTCTCAACTACCAAATATAGCCTTGATAACTTTCCTTTGAGCATCCCATGTTTTCATATAACTAATTTTAATATTATACTTTGCATTGACCCGTGATATGATGTCACTTGGGCGCATATTAATTTGAGCTCACATTACTGGTTCTACTAAGCGAGCAATAAATCTAGATGTGTATTGATGGTGATCATCGTCGGGTTTCGGGTTTAAACAGTTATGCGGCTCACCAAGAGTAAATATCTTCTATACGCCACCGTATCTCTTGGCAGAGATTAACTATTAGGTTTTATTCTTTGTACAGGATTCATAGATTTTAGGTTGAATCAGGATTCTATATCATAATTTATATCTCTAAAGAACACATACAACATAACAATAATAGACATTGAACCAAAAGTCCCCATTCTTTTATAGGAAACATGATAACTTGAAATTATTTAAAAAATGCATTAAGGAAAATCAAAAGAAACTACAAGATCACGATGGTGACTGCTAATTTCTCAAAAATATAATGCACGTAGCAAATAAATCATGTATAAGCTAAGATTGGCCCAATATTGCTCAACATCCAGATGAACCCAAAAGGAAGAATAGAATTTTCATACGTAGCTCTCTAGGGAAAGCGAGGAATATCAAATTTGCAAGAAACATAATCGTGTTGGCCAAAGGGAGATCAATCATAGGTCTAATGGTCGGTTTATATTGTTGGTTCCTCCCTTGTGGTAATATTGTGATTTTGATGTTTAACAATATGTTTAAGTTAATGTGTACTAACATAATTGTTTAGTGTTCTTAATCTCAGGTTTATTAAAGTTGCATCTCAATTTTATATTAAAATTGAGATCTAATTAAATTGGAGAGAAAGTCTCAAGTATTGAAGATCAAGATCCATCCACTCTTCTTCTAGCTTTCAAGATTCAATCACAAGAAGGAAGAGTGAGTGATTTTTTCTTTCTTTGTAATACTTTAGTTGTTCTTCTCTGCTTTCACTGTGCGTGTGAAGAGGGCCTCCAAATAAGGGTTGGAGGAGGTGAGTGAGTGAGCCCTCACTTAAAAGTGAGGAGGGCCTCTAGTGAGTGGATAGAGGAGGATTTGTACGGGCTTCTCCGCCTAAACCAAGGAGTGTGTTACAGTGATATCTTTCCGATCGGGGTTGGGTGGATTAGGCTCTAATTTGAGCTGAACCACGTTATATTGTGTGTTCTTTGTGGATGTGATATTTTCTTCTTATTTGCACTTATATTTGCTTTCGCTTATATTTTGGACTAACTGTTATATTTAGTAAATTAAATTAAATTTTAATTACGTCTATTCACCCCCCCTCTAGACGTCATACTTGGTCCTACATATATGTGGCTTCGATATTGTCTCACAACTATACACGTGACAATCAAAGTCAACAAATTCTGTGCTTGGACCCACTATACATGGCTATTATCGGATATGATATTAACAAATCTCATATACTATATTTTGATATATGTTGGGTTCGATGAATGTATTAGTTTGCTTGATGGATTTTTAAATCTTATCCTTGACTACTGATGATCAATAATATAATATCAGGCATGATATCACACTTTATAATAATGCATTAGAGCAAGTTGCATCCTAATAGAATTCAGTTAAAAGTTGATTAGCATCTCGCCCTATTTTATGTCTCATCACAACAATGTCATTCTTCATCCTGGCCGCCAGTATAGCTAGCAGAAGGGCATCTCCAAGTTATCGATTTCTAATTGCTAGCTTGTTGGCTGCGAGCTGCTTAACTACCTACGAGGTCATGTGTCTTTTTTTAAATCTACTCTCATTTATCTTACTCTAAAGAATAAGAACACTATTCTAACTTAAAAATATGAAAAAAAAATTACTACTATTTGCTACCTGTGAGAAATGATGATGATAACATGTAAAGTGAATTTTATTTAACTGCCAACTCAACTTAGCTCATGCTAAACATCCAACAAATTGGGGAATCGAATTCTGTTCTACATACTGCAGTTTGTCTAAATGCATAAAAGTATGACATTCATCAATGAAGAATATGCCAGTTTAACATCAGATACTCTCGTGGAATGCATCTTCAGCGAGCTATATTTTTCCTTTCATCATACATTTTAATATTTAGAGCAATACAGTTTCAACAAGATTCATATACTAAAACTATATATATATATAAAAAAATCACATACTAAATGCAAACAACTAGTATTAGCTCAAAAATACTTTCTTAATCTGATAAATAAAGGGCATTTTGGTATTAGTCTTATTTAAATGTCAATACTATTTCGATGCTTATGTTCTTAATAAATTTTTATTGGTTTGGCTCAATCTAATTATTATATTGAAATATGACAATACTACTAAGGGAGCGTTTAATTCAATGTTATCTTGATGTTATGTTATTTAGAGAAAATAATTATTTGATTCAATGACATCTACAGAGAATTTTCTATTAATTTTTTATTAGATTATAAAATTATTAGTAAAAAAAAGACATCTGGATATCATGACATCTAGATTATATAACATAACACTAAGATAACATCAAACTAAATGCCCCCTTAACCAGGGTTTTCAAAACCGGACTGGACCGGGCGGTTCGACCGGTTCAACCGGGAACCGGCCCAAGGTCCGGTCTGGTTCAGCATTAGAACCGAAATCAGCTAAAAATCGGGTTGGACCGGTAAAAACCGGTCCAACCGCCAAACCAAACAAACCGGTCAAACCGGAATTATTATTTGAGTTTCTTATTTTATTTTTATACATTGATATTTGAGCATTAATATTTTAATATTAATATTATATTTTGAATAATAATTTTTTATATAATGGATGTTTAACTGATTTATTAAATTTTTTCATGAATTTATTTCGAATTGTTATAAAAGAGAGTATTTTAAATGACAATTTGGCAAAAAAAATAATTGTATTCATTTTGTTTTATTTTTTTAATTTTTTATACATTTTTTGTGGTAGTAAATTTTTTAAATTAGTTGTATTATTTTTTTTAAAAAAATTTTTTTATCATATTTTAAAAATTAGTCTCACATTTAGAAAATTTATATTTAATTATGATGTAATTATTAAGTCATCCGGTTGAACCACGGTTCAATCGGTTGAACCAATAAAACCATGAACCGGTCGATTGACCGGTTCGATCTTCGGTCCGGTTCTGAAAACCTTGCCCTTAACTCATATTATCCCAAATTTCACTAACTATTTTATAACTTAGTTTTTTTCATTACTATATTAGGTGGTATCCAGTCAATTTTTGGTGCTTCTAAATGTCATTTAGAGGGCGCTTGATTTAATGTTATCTTAATATTTTATTATATTATTTTAAAAATAATAATTATTTATTTTGATAGCATCTTTAAATAATTTTTTAAAAAATTATAGAATTGTCATTTAAAATATAACATCTAGATAACATGATATAACGTTAACATAACATCGAACTAAACGCCCTCTTAAATATATGTCAAATAGAATTTTTTTTTTAAGAGAAGACACATTTTGAGCCGTCTTGAAATGAGTCCAAACTCAATACAAATTAACTCAATCTAGTTTGAAACTCGAGATATTTTGAATTATACTTTATTTATCAAGGAACAACAGATCGGTCAATATCATGCTGGTTTCTGTCTGTAACAATGCTGTCGTGCATATGCATGCCTAGAGAATATACTCGTTTAGAATTTGATATATATCTCAGTATTGCACGTAATATTAATTATAATTTATTTGTTTAATTAGTGCTATTTTTTTTATTAGTATTCATGAACTTATTACGTTTCTTTTATGATGCTAATCGGTTAATGATTCATAATACTTATTAATTTTCAAAATGCACAACACTAATTTGATGACATCTACAACTGCTCAAAATAACTGATATCTTTTTCACAATAATTTGTAAATTTTTTTTTTACATATTTGCTTTAATTATACTAATATATAGTTATACAATCCTCTAATTATCCAATCTAATATTTGAGAATAATTAATTTTATATTTATTAGAAGATATTTTAGTTATATATATTATATCTAATTATTATAAAATTCTAGTTACTAAAACATAACTGGATCAGGTTTGATCAGTTGGATCAATTATGAAATCCATCAAATTAATAAATCATTATTTATTTAAATATATGAAAAATGATAATATCTGTTGAAAATATTTATAAATAGTTAAAATATTAAATAATACATTCTATTTATTCATTGTTATCATGAAAAAATCATATATCATATAAATATATTAATTATTCATGTTTTAATTACATCTTACATGCAGCTCAAATGATCGTAAGGGGTTCGTCGGTTCGACAGATCGATCAGATCCGGGTCGGGTTTTTAGGGCTTCTTTGATTGACCGCTTCAAGCGGTTTCAAGCAGGACGAAAATGATTTAATAAAATTAATTAGCCAAACAATTCTGATTCATTCTATAAATTTGAATCCGTTTTAGAAGCATGAAACGGCTTCAAGGCCACTAAGCCGAAATCATTGAAAATGTGGTTTCAAACTCGCGATCGCTTAGAAAAATATATCTGGGATAAATTTAGTATTTTTCTTAAGGCTAAAATTAAGGAATAATTAAATCTGATAAATTTAAAATTTAAAGAATAATAACAAATCATCTTTTGACTTATATCTACATCCCTTAAATATCTCAAATTTTGATATATCCTCGTGAGAATTTTAAATTAATAATATTCAAATAAATTATAAAAATTTGAATAAATATTTTTTATTTACTTTTATTATAAAATTTATATATTTTCATTATTATTAAGATTTTATTATGAGATGGAGTGATTTCTAAATTAATATTCATCCAAATAAAAATAAATTAAAATAGATTCAAAACTAGTTTCAAGCCATTTTTCATCCAAACAAAATTTAAATTTGAAACTACTTCATTTATTTAAAACCGTTTCAAATTACCACTTCAAATTTTGAATCCGATTCTATTTATTTTGAATCTGCATTCGCTGTCAAACAGGCCCTTAAGTTTTAGAGCCGGGATTGGGGCGAAGAACATCGTTGACCAATTTTGTGAAGTTGACTGCCGAGGTTCCCGTTAGACGACAGGCATTGACCGCGCTCTCCTTCCACTCCGCCGATTTCTTCTTCATTTGCTTCCCCTTCTCCCCGGCCAGCACCTCTCTTATCAATCCCTCCACAACCTCCCTCTTCACGTTGCCGATCTCCAGCCCCACCTTCCACTCTGCGCACGTGTACCTGCAGTTAGTCAGCTGCTCGGAGAAGAACGGCCAGCAGATCATCGGCACCGCGCCGCAGAAGCTCTCCAGCGTCGAGTTCCATCCAGAGTGGGTCAGGAAAACCCCGACAGCGGGATGCATCAGTATCTCCTCCTGAGCGCACCAGCACGCCATCATCCCCCTCTCCTTCGTCTCCTCCACGAATTCCGGCGGAAGAACGGCGGAGTCTCCCTTCACAAGGTCAGGCCGGATCATCCAGAGGAAGTCGTAGCCGCTGTTCGCCAGCCCCCAGGCGAACTCCACCAGCTGCTCCGGCGACATCACAGTTATGCTCCCGAAGCTCACGTAGACAACCGAGCCGGGCTTCTTGCCCTCGAGCCAGGCGGTGCAGGAGGATTCCTCCTTCCAGAGGCTGGTGCTGATGCCGTCGATCGGGCTGCCGGAGGGAATTGTGAGGCGGGAGAGGAGGGAGAACGGGCCGATGGTGTAGATTGGCGGCAAGAACTTCTGCAGGGCATCGACGGCCGGTTTCTCGAGGGCTTCGAAGGTGTTGAAGACGATCGCCGTGCCCTTGGAGGCTCTCCCCGTCTCCCCCATGAGATAGTGTAGCATGACGTCGCCGGCGTCCAGCGTCTGGACGAAGCTGGGGAAGTCCCTCAGGCGCATGCCCTTCATCAGCCCCGGAATCCAATCTACTTCCATGTCAAGGAATCCATTACTCAATTCAGCCGCATCTGCAAGCAAAAAAAGTTTTTGGATTACAGATCGATGATTAATCTAGAGTTTCCTCTGCTCAAAATATATATTATTCGAATTAGCTCAAAATTCGAACGAACTAGGATATTTAAAGCTTTCACCCAAAATATGCTAATATATTTTTAGTAATTATGTCTGATTTTAATTTTAGATTGATTTGAAGTTGAGCTGAGCTTGAAATTTTTGAATTTCAAATTGCGCTGCTCACTCGGAATCTGTGTGTGATGCCTGTCAGCAGGAGAATGAGGAGGAGATCTAAGAAACTGAGTAAAAATGAAACCTTTGAGAGGAACAATGCCGCGATCGACGAGGTGACGATAGTGCTGGAAGGCGAGATAGCCGCTGGCGCTGGAGGTCCAGAAGAGGACGTCAGGGATCCCCAGCTCTTGGGCAGCGTCGAGGGTGAACGTCATGGCGGCGTCGGAGACGACGCAGGACACCGGCGGGACGTCGCCGTCGAGTTCGGGATGGTTGAGCTTGGCGAGAAGGCGGCGGAAGGGGGCGAGGCAGTTGATGGTGGTGGAGACGCAGAGAGCTTGGATATCCTGCGTGGCGTCGTCGTCGGAGGGAGGGAGGCCGTCGGGGATGGCTTCGAAGCGGAAGCCGGGGAGCCCCTTGACGGCATCCGGGCCGTGGGATCGAACCAGGCGGGAATGGTTGAACTCGGTGAGGACGAAGGTGATGTGGAAGCCATGGGCATGGAGGAGCTTGGCCAGCCTCAGCATGGGGTTTATGTGGCCTTGAGCAGGAAATGGAACGCAAACTGCGTGCGGCTTCTCCACTGCCAGGCGACCCATCGAGGCTACCAAGCACACACTTCCTCTCTCTCTCTCTCTCTCTCTCTCTCTCTCTCTCTCTCTTTATCTTCTCTTGGAGAGCAAAGTCTGCTTCCCTGACTTTAAATAAAGAAATTTGGGTGAAATTTGTAAAAGAAAAATTTGAATTGTTTGCATAGAAGAGCTATCCATAAAGATTTAGTTATATTATACTCTTTTTATAAAATTTAAGTTAAATTACACTCTGGTCAGCTATATATATATATATATATATCTTATTATATTACATTATATATATATATATATATATATATATACATATATGTTACTTTCTTTATAAACTTTAAGATAAATTACACTTAGATCTTTTAATTATAATATCATGTAACTATAATTTTAATTTTCTAATACTTGAGTCACTGAATTATAAATAGTATATTAATTAAGTTATTTTATTTTTTTATTATTAAAATTTTATAAAATATTATTTTTACCCTTCTCTTCTCTCTTTGGGATGGAGAGAGAGAGAGAAGGCAAGTAATTATCATTTAAAATTATACATCTATGTGATATAGATTTTGTTACGTAATATTATATATATATATATTTTATAAAATTTAGGTAAATTATATTCAGTACTCTTTTGAATTTAGAGTAAAATATTATGTAAATGCATGATTTTAAATTTCTAATATTTGAGTCACTGAGTTACTAATGATGCATCAATTAAGTCACTTCATAATTTTTTGTCATTAAATTTTATAAAATATTTTTTTTTGTATCCTCCCAGCACCTTTGCTTGCTCCCGTCTCAAAAGGGCTTGTTTAGTTTGAAGATAAATTTGAATAAAAAATATATAACTTTATTTTATAAAATTGATAGAAAAAAATTATTTTAATATTGGGAGGTGTGTAGGATGTGAAATAAAGTTAATTTTAAGGTTAAAATTTGTATTGAATTTAAAATAAAGATGATTTTTAAGGTTAAAATTTGCGTTGGATATGAAGTAAAATTATTAAAAATTATAATAAATTTAAAAAATTATTAAAAAAATATTTTACCTATTTTTGAATAATTGTCAAACATGCCCAAAGAGAGAGGAGGCAGGAGGCCACCCTTCACCCTCTTTTTGTATCCGGCAAAGGGAGAGAGAGAGAGAGAAGGCCAGCGGGGCTGCCTACCCGCACCAGCCGCTCCTAGCAAGGAAAGAGAGAAGTGGTGGCGAGCGGATTTTCCCTCTCGCCCCCTCCATTTCCTCCAGCCCCGAAGAGAGAGAAGAGAGATAAAATTGAAATTTTATAAAATTATAATAATAAATTATTTATAATTTAATTGATATATTATTTATAATTTAGGGATCTAAATGTTAAATTTATAGACTTATAATAACATGAGTATAATTTATCGTAAAATTTATAATATATGATAATTATTTTTTTTAAAAAGATATATATTGTAATACAGTAAAATTTGTGCAGCAAATGTGCAAAAAAAATTAGAAATTTAATAATCGAAAGATACAAAAGTTCTATAAATTTTTTATAAATCAATTTATTTATTCATTTACAAATTTCTCATACATTTCAAACGTTTTACTTTAGACGCATTATAAATTGAATATAAAATTACATTAAAATACGTCTATCATCACTATTTTTATACCTTTTATTAAAAGAGTATTTAGTTCAATATTATCTAGAGAAAGCAATTATTATGTTATCTAGAAAAATAATTATTTGATTTAATGACATCTATAAATAATCTTCAATTAAATTATAAAATTATTAGTCAAAAATTGACATTTAAATTACATAACATAACAGTAAGATAACAACGAACAAACGCCCCCTAAATATTAACTCTTCATTAATTAGCTAATGAAAGATTTGTGTGGTAATTGATGCGTGATAGTGGTGGACGCCGGCGTGAAGGAATTCGGCAAAGTAGCAATATAATTTGTAAATTTAATAAAATTAAAAATATCTAATTTTTTTATATATTTTTTTTGAAGAAAAATGATGATAGGAAATTAAATAACTTTGGTGTGCAAATTGGACAAATAATTGGGGACAATGAATAGGTTAAGATCAAGCCTTAACAAAATAATTGGATTTGGCTAATTTAAATTTTGACATTTGAGATTTTAGATGGCTTGTTAACTATGTTCAAATAAAATATATAATTAGTTATGTATTACTTATATGCAACTTATATATTACCAATTGCGAAAATTTTTGAAATTGAATTGCCTAACTATATTCACAATATTCTACAGTTAAGGAACGCAACTAAATTTTCAGTTTTTGTTTATTATCACAAAAATGAATATAATTGAACTCTGCCTCGTTTGGTTCGAGTTTTTTTTACAAAAGAAAAAAAATTATTTTTTAAGTTTAATAAAAAAAAATATTTTAATATTAAAAAATGTATAAAATGTGAAATACTTTAAATTCTAATATTCATATTTATATTAAATGTAAAATAAAATTAATTTTTATATTTAAAATTTGTGTTGAAAAAAAAAAAACAGCTCAAACAAAAATATTCGTTTAGCTTTCAAAACAAAAAGAATCATTCTGCAAAAAAACAAAAATCTCCAAATAAAATAAAATAAAATGATCATTGAATTATTATTTTTTTACTTGAACTTAGATTATTCAGAGACGACAAAATATTCCAGCTTCATTCTCGCGGTCATTAATTGGCATTCAGTTTAAAGATTTTATTTTTACTTTTAAATTTCTTTTACTATAAAAAGATGTTTTTTTTAATAGTTGAAAGGGGCTTTTCATTGTCATATTTGCATTTTAGATATCTATAACTTTAATATTACACACTATATATTTTAATTTAAATCTAGGGCAAATTTCTCCTGAGTTAAGAGTTATTATCACGCAGGTCCACGTTTTTTAAAATCATAACATCGGAGTCCTTAGATTTTAAACAATTATCATATGAGTCTTTTTTTATTTTTTTATTATTAAAAAATATTAAAATTACTATTATACCCTTACCCTCCCCTCTCCACCCGATCCGGTAGCCGCGCAATCGTCGCGCCATCCCGCACGGCCGTCGGCAGCCACGCTGTGACGCTCGGTCGAGTGGCGCACAGCGGTCGCCAGCGGCCATGCGGGGTGGCGAGGCGACTGCGCGCGACTGCCGGATCGGATGGAGAGAGAGAGAGTAAGGGTATAATGGTAATTTTAATATTTTTAATAATAAAAAAATATAAAAAAGACCCATATGATAATTTTTTAAAACCTAGGGATCCCGATGTTATAATTTTAAAAACATGAATCTGTGTGATAATAACCCTTAAACTCAGGGACCTGGATGTAATTTGCCCTTAAATCTATTATACTGTAAATTAACATTAATATTATGTATTATAAATCTTAAAACTATAAATAATGTATGATAAAAAAATAAAATTAAATAATTATATTTATAATTATACATAATATAAAATAAAATAAATTGTTGTATTAAGAATCAAGCCAAAATCAACTAAAGTGATGTTTATTTATTAAACTACTTTATGTAATTAAGATATAATATAAAATAACATATATATTAAAAATTAATTAACTGTAGCTAGAAAAGCCATAATCTTTTTTGTTTTTGGCCAAACGGGCTCAAATCTATAAATATTTTATACACTGCACTTTTACTTGTAAATTTTTTAGGGATATTTACATAGTAGATACAAAAATTAGACTAATTTATAAATTTTTTCATAAATCTCAAAATATTACAGATATCACATCTAAAATAGTTATTTTTTTTTCATTTTTTGCAGTAAATTCTATCAGAAGATTTAACATAGTTAAATCTCAACAAAATCTAAGCCATTGATTACATTGTTTAACCATCGACCTTTATGTTAGGGCATCGCGGAGCTGCATTGGTTCCGGCGACAACGTATTCACACGAGCATAACTCAGATGTTTTCATCTTCTTCTTATGTAGGCATCACGAGCGGGCATTAGACATTTTTGAAGCCGACGACGATAGAACTCTGAAGCTGCAGGTGAGGTAATTTCATATCCATTATTACCCTCTGAGTGATGCTCGCGTGAATACGCAGCTACTGGAACCAATGCAGCTCCACGGTGCCCTAACATGAAGGTTGATAGTTAAACGAAGCGATCAATGGCTAAGACTTTATTGAGATTTAATTATGGTTAAATCTTTTGATAGAATTTACTACAAGATGTGAAAAATGAAAAAATAACTGTTTTAGATCTCATATCTGTAATATTTTGAGATTTATGGTGAAATCCATAAATTAACTTAATTTCTGTATCCACTACGTAAATGTCCTATTTTTTTATTATATATCTCATATATTAAACTTATACATATTATAAGTAAAACTCCTAAAATTATAAACATTTTACACTACAAAACTATTCTAGCAGAATAATACAAATAATTTTCATGACATTTAACTCTATTTTTTCTATGTGCAATATTTATACAAGTAGGATGTGTATCGTGTAATATTAAAATTTAAAAACTAATATATAAATATAATAATTTAGTATGTAGTGTATGTAAAAGTTATATTCTTAAATTATGTTGATGTAATCTTAAATACATAAAAACAACATATATATATATATATATTATTGCTGGTTTTTCTTATACTGTATATACAGTAGATTTGTTACCATCAAATTGAGCACAAGCAAGCCTGCTTACTACCATCTATATCAAAAATATTTATTGTGAAATAAATTTAATCCGATCAATTATTATTTATTCAATTTTTAATTATTTTTAAGTAATTAAAGATGATTTAAGTTTAGTTATCAATCATAATTAAAATAATGAATATTTACATGGTGGACACAAAAATTAGACTAATTTACAGACTTCACCATGAATCTCAAAATATACTGATATTATATTTAAAACAGTTATTTTTTTTATTTTTCACATTCTGCAGTAGATTCTATCTGAAAATTTAACCATAATTAAATCTCAATAAAATCTCGCTCATTGATCACATCATTTAACCATTAGCCTTTATGTTAGAGCATCGCGGAGCTGCATTGATTCCGGCGGTAGCGTATTCACGCGATACGACAGCATATTCTCGTGAGATCATAGCATATTCATGCAAGCATCACTCTGCTATTTGCATCTTCTTCTTACACGGGCATTGCGAGCGAGCATCGGACCTTTCTGCAGCTTCAGAGTTCTGTTGTCGCCGGCCTCAAAAAGGCACGATGCCCGCGTAAGAAGAAGACGCAAATAGCAGAGTGATGCTCGCATGAATACGCTGTTGCCTCGTGAGAATACGCTGCCGCCTCTTGTGAATACGCTGCTGCCGGAACCAATGCAGTTCCGCGATGCCCTAACATGAAGGTCGATCGTTAAATGATGCGATCAATGGCTGAGATTTTGTTGAGATCTAATAGAATTTACTGTAGGATGTGAAAAAAAATGAAAAAATAGCTATTTTAGATGTGATAATTTTAATATTTATGATGAAATCCGTAAATTAGCCTAATGTTTGTATCTACCATGTATATATACTTTAAAATAAACATTATTTATTCATATTATGTTGCTTATTGAACGTGTAGTTAACGCACAGATAATTATTTATGTATCTTTACACATACGTATATTGAAAACCTAATTAAATATATGTTACTATATGTATTTCTAATCAAACTATATATTATTAAAAAAATTTATGCTAATTAACTTTAATTTTAGTTTTATATAAGTTTTGAAATTTTTAAAGTTCAAGAATTAGATTATATAGAGAGTTTAGAGTTTTGAAGTTCATGATTAAAAAAAATAAAATAAAATTTAAAAATAATTATTATATTGAACTTCGTGTCCCTTTCCTATAACCACTGATCATTATTTACAGGCAATCTGTTTGAAGAAATTTTGTTTCTTTATGATCACTTTTAATATAAAAAAAATGAAAATTTTATTTAAATTTTTCGATTTTTCATTAAA
The DNA here is from genome assembly GCA_002786265.1 of Apostasia shenzhenica. Classification (NCBI taxonomy): domain Eukaryota; kingdom Viridiplantae; phylum Streptophyta; class Magnoliopsida; order Asparagales; family Orchidaceae; genus Apostasia; species Apostasia shenzhenica. The sequence goes on along the minus strand of KZ451948.1, from coordinate 439,815 downwards.
TAGATTATCATTAATTTGACTGTTGAACAGGTAAGGGAATCACGATAAGTAATAAAAATATCTCATTAGTGACTAATAAAAAATAATTTCATTATTTAAAGATCAGAAATTATTTTATAATATTTTTATGGCCTATTTGACGTGAGTATCAAAATAATATTAATTTAAAAATAACAATAATAATAATAAATAATTTTTTTAATTTTTTTATATAAATTTTAATATAAAAAAATATTATTTTACTTCATATACTCAATAATATTCAATAAAAATATTAATTTTATTTCACATCTTCGATTCGAGTATTTTAGTATAGGACGTGAAATAAAATTGGTGAAGTAAATAATATTTTTTTTATATTACGGCCTCATTTGATTCGAGTTTTTTTTGGATAAGAGAAAAAAATATTTTATTTTTTTAAGTTTAATGAGAGAAAAATTTATTTTAATATTAGAAAGTATTTAAAATATGAAATACTTTAAATTTTAATATTCTTATTTGTATTAGATGTGAAATAAAGTTAATTTTTAGAAGCATTTACTTATGTCACCCCTAAAACAAGCGTTATTACATATTTCACCTCCAAAATTATCTTGTCCTCCGTAATTTTGAATGTCTCTTATTTATAAACTAAACTCTTTCCCTCACTCTCGTTATCTTCATATGACCTAAACATTAGCCATTTTAAATATTGGTCATTAATCTTGATGTAATAATTTCGGAAGTAAAATATGTAATAAAACTTATTTTAGAGAAGACAAAAATAAATAGATAATTTTACGGGTGAAATATATAATAAATCTTACTTTAGGAGTGACATAAGTAAATTTTCCAAATTTTTATAGTTCAAATTTATGTTGGGTAAAATTTTTATCTCAAATTAAACGAGGCCTATAATTTATACAGAATGATTAAAAAAATTATTTATTATTATTATTTAAATTGATACTATTTTGATTTTCACGCGAAACTAGGCACAGGTGTTAGCTTAAAAAGGGAAAGACATGAGAAAGAAAAAGAAAAAAAAATTTAAAAACAGAATAAAAAAATAAGGAGGACACATAAGAGAAGAAAAAAAAAAGAATAAATTACCCCGGGATTATTAAATTTAGAGAATAATAACACTTAAATTTACATTTTTATAATTTTAATATATAGGTTTTTAATTTTTAAAATTTTAATATTTGAATTTTTTTGAATTTTTTTTATTAATATTTTTTAAAATTATAATTATACTTTTTTCTTTTTCTACCATTGAGAGAGAGAGGGGAGAATAATAATTCAAATTTTTAAAAATTCAATAATAAAAACTCAGATATTAAAATTTTAAAAATTAAACACCAAATGTTAAAATTTTGATAATATGTATTTAAGTGTTATTGTATTCTAAATTTAGAGACCTAAAAATAATTTACTTAAAAGAAAATCAAAATAATAACATGATTTAGATCCACAAGAAAGAAGCTCAAATGACAATTATTTGGAGGTCTTCTATTAGAATATCTTTTTTTTTTATTTTTGTTGATTGAAATTTTATTCTTTGTGAGATCTATTTTACTTTCTATTCAGATTATAAAACTTCTTTAAATTTTATTTGTTTGTTCGTAATTATAATTGATTTTGATAATAGATTTTAATTCCTTTTCTTGCTGTGGAAGTAAACTATTTTATAACCAAACTACAAATGTAGTTAATTTTGATTTCTTATTTTTTTATTATTATTGAATATGTATTTTGCTTTAGTTTTTAAAAATTAAATTGTAAAAAAAGCGTTCTGTTGAATCTTATATTTTATTTTAATACCAGAGATAATTACATTTAGATCCCTGAGTTTAACTCTTAATAATGCACCGATTCAGATTTTTAAAATTTAATATCAAAGTCCTTGAGTTTTAATAAATTATCAAATGGTCTTTTTTTAATTTTTTATTATTAAAATTTTTTTAAATTACTATTATACTTCTCGGCCTCTCTCTCTTCCCGATCCCCTCGCACGGGCGATACCGCGCTGATGCCGGTGGGTGCACGGGGTTCGGGAGGAGAGAGAGAGAGGCCGAAGGGTATAATAATAATTTTAAAAAATTTAAAAAGGACTAATTTGATAAGTTATTAAAATTCAGGGACCTGATGTTAAATTTTAAAAATATGAATCTGTTCGTTATTAAGTATTAAACTTAAAACCTAAGTGTAATTATCCCTTAATATAATATTAATACTTTAGATATGCTTAAGTCAAAGTAGCAGTTAATGAATTAGAACCAGATCGTACATTTACCTTGTGATCGGAATCAAATACTAAAATCTATTTTAGACGATATGTTTCTCTCATGGGCTGAAGATAAGTCGAGTTCTAGCTAGTTAATGTCAACTCAAATTTGATTCTAGCTCGAAATCATTCGAGCTCGGGCAAGTCTGTTGTGACGAGAAAACAACCAGGACAAAGGATTTTTTACGTGGAAAACCGACTGAGCGGAAAAACCACGGCTCCTTTCGAGAAGGCTTCAAAGATTTCTACTAGGAGAAATTATCTGAGATTACAGTAGAAGAATTGGGGATTTGAGTAAGAAATCAGCCAGAGAAAAAGGTCCTTTTTTATTACAGTGAGATTTTTATACTCTGATCTACCCTGTGGAGTCACTTCATTGGAATGGCCTTCCGCTCCCATGTCAGACCATCAATGCCTATGAGGGTACGGTCTGTTGGCGGGGAAGCCAATACCTCTTGAAAGTATTATGGTTCCCGATACTGCGCCTGGATACTGGTCAGTACTGGCCTCAGCTGTTCGTCTCGGCCTTTTTTATATCTGCTGTTCGGGGTGATACGCCTTCTATTCGACGTTGAACCCTTGTGACGTCGATGCCACGTAAGCTTCTACGTGTGCGTTCCAGATGGGTCGAGCGCGGATCCAGATGCAACAAAGTCGAAATGAGTATATTTATATAATTGAAAATACTTATATTATAAACACGTAATATATAAAAACCTATAATAATTCACATATCTAAATATTTATTTAGAGTTGGTTCAAATTTAAATTGAGCAAGCTAGCTAGCTCTAGCTCAAACTCGATTCAAAATGATTCAAATTGAGTTTGAAGTCGAGCAAATTTTGAGCAATTTTTCAGTTTTCTACTATTTTTATTCCCTAAGTTCACACAATGAATTAAGAGATTTGCGTTATAAACGGATCATAAAATATAAAAGGGATAATTACCTGCATGCCACATCATTTTATTTTATTTTATTTTATTTATGCGTTACCCATCCATTCTTAGTTAATTATGCTATGCACACTTAAAACATTATAAAATCTTACATACACACACTTAAGTTAAAATTTAGTCAAAATTTATTTAAAAAATATTTTGTTAGTAAATCATTAAAATTATATTTTTACCTTGAATAATACATTTTTTTTCTTCCTCGATGTCACACTAAAGCGCTGATCTATCCTAAAATCAATTCACGTCGCGGATGTTTTTTTCCCTTATCACAACCTAAACATCAAAGTTTTAAGATTTTCATTCAAAATATATTTAAATATTCTTAAAATAATATGAATAACGGTACAGATTTTTTATAACCTAACTATAGTTAAGTTATTGAAAAATTATAATTACTCATTATAATGAAAACAAGTGAAAGTGTGTGTATGTAAGATTTTATAATATTTTGAGTGTGCATAGCGTAATTAACTAAGAATGGATGGGTAACGCATAAATAAAGCGAAATGGTGTGGCATGTAGGTAATTATCCCAATATAAAATCGTTGGCAAAGTTGTCAGCCCACCAATTTTTTTTTTTTTATATTCATGCTCTCCAGGAGCTGGACAAGTGGCGTGAGAAAATTTATTTTAGAAAAAGTCCAATTATGTAATATAAATTTTCTAAGCGAAAGGATCGATTATTGAGTTTAGCCGGTTGACCAGTTTAGCCGGCTAACATGGGGCGAACATGTTTTACCGTTGGCTAACTGAACCTAATAACATTAGTGGTCTGGCCGACCCAAATTAGCCAATTTAGTCTTAAATTAGCATTCCCAAATTTAAAGGATACCCGTCAATTTCTGTCCCTTTTTGAAAAATCTTCAAATTGTATCAACTAGAAGAAAAAAGATAATCTAAAAATGTTAAATTAAAAAAATTATATTATTATACAATTCACTCCCACCAATCTTTTCGCCTTGCCACATGTCTCTTTGCATTTTAATGTCGTCAAACAGTTCTGTCATGCCGCACCATTTAATTGATACTACACAATTCGTATGATAACGTTCAATCTACTATTAGCCTCACAGATTTATTTTAAAAAATACATTTATTATTTGAGATCATATTATCTATTTATATAGTTCAGGATCTTCTCCTTTTTTATATAGGATAGTTCATTTTTATATTATTTTTTTACTATTTAATATTTAGTTAATTTAATTTATTTATTTTTTAAATATATAAATTTAAATTTAAATCAATTAACTGAAATATTCAGAATATCAAATAATGGTATATATTTTTTCTCTTCCTCAATACCATACTAATACATTGATTTATCCTAAAATCAATTCATATCGCGAATGTCTCATTTCTTTGCCGCCACCAAACATTAAGATTTTAAGATTTTCACTCAAAATATATTTAAATATCTTTAAAATAATATGATGAACGACCCAGATTTTTTGTAATCTAACTATAATTAGGTTATTAAAAAATTATAATTACTCATTATAATACAAATAAGTTAAAATATGTGTATATAAGATTTTATAATATTTTGAATGTGCATAGCGTAATTAACTAAGAATGAATACGTAAAGCATAAATAAAATTAAATTGTGTGGTTGGTAATTATCCTTTTTTTTCTCAAATTGCTATTACATCAAAATTAAAAAGATGAAACTTATATATGAGATATAAAATAAAATTAACATATTATATATACTTTATTCTAAATGACGACAATAAGTAATAAAAGCAATTATTGATGAAATTAAAAAATAATTTTTTAATTTAATAATATTTATAAATAATTTTTTAAAAATTATAAAATTTCACATAAAAATAATATCTAAATAACTGAAAAATATCACATAATATTAAAATAATATTAAATCAGATATTTCATAAATATATATTTTTAAAATGTATAAATAAATAATTTTTATTAGTACAAATATTTTGTTATATTTATTATTAAAAATATATTTTTTAATTCCATAAAAAATAAAAAACATTTTTACATGAGAAAAACATATATTCTTGCTATATACGTAACACATAGAAAATATATAGCACATATAAAAAAAGAATACCTAAAAATTTCTGATCATATTAGATATTGCTTGATTGTTCAGATTAACTTTAATTGTGTTGAAATTAAAATTATGAGTTATATTATATATAAATTTATATTAAACTGACAAATTATGCATAAAATTAATATTAAAATTAATTTTATTTATCATTTTATTAAATGCTAAATAAATAATAAAATTCATTTCATAATTTATGTTATTTAAATTAAAATTAAAATATCACATAAAAAATTATTTTTTATGTCAATTAAAAATAACGCTTAACCATTCTAAATACAACCCTAGTGTTTCTCATGGCCAATGGCTTTTATCAGTTCGTCCACGGGAAATCGTTGGACGAGCGGCGGAGATCTTGGCGGAGGCGAGCACAAGGTACCGCGGGCTTCGATCGCTGATCTTGCTCGCTCTTCTACTCACTTTCTCTTTTTGGTTGGAGTCTTCGGCCGCCGGCACGGTGAGTGGTAGAAATGGCGGCCGGCGGTGAGAAAATCGACTATGTGTTTAAGGTTGTGCTGATCGGCGACTCAGCTGTCGGTAAGTCACAGATCCTGGCGCGCTTCGCCCGAAACGAGTTCAGCCTCGACTCGAAGGCCACCATCGGGGTCGAGTTTCAGACTAGGACCCTAGTCATCCAGCACAAGAGCGTCAAGGCCCAGATCTGGGATACAGCAGGCCAAGAAAGGTACTCGGAAATTACAACCACCTTCAATAGCATCATCTGATTTGGTACTCTGGTGACTTTGATTTCTTTGGATTCACTGATCTTGCGCCGATTCGCACAGTAATCGTTTATTTTCTTCTAGGTCGGTAGATGATCTGGGCTAATTTTTGCCTTATTGTTTCGAATTTTAAGTTCTAAACAAAATGCAACACTGCGTGGTAGGGCATTCAGTGAAATTTTTAGTTTGACTGCCTGTATCTAGTGAAACTGGGTGCTGATTCTTGGCCTTTGTAATGATCTGTAGTTTACTTCATTGATTATTTTTCTATCTTTGATACTTCAGATTAGCTCCGGTAGATGCATGGTTGTAAATTCTCGGAATTGTGTTTATCGATATTGAACTTTGATTTATTTTAATCTGTTTGTACCTCTTTTAGGCACTCCGGTAAAATTCTATGGAAAATTATGTCAGGCGTTCTGCTTTATATAGCCTAAACATAATGTGACCAACTTTGCATATGTTCAATAGCGTAGGAGGTGATTTTACCTATTTTGTGGGAACTTTTTGCTGTTAATCATCAAAAAGTTATAACTATTAAAATTTCATTAAGGAAAACACATCTGGATTCACAGAAAAAGATGTCATCTGCTAATAGGAACTTCAAAGTATTATCGGCTTTTATCTCCTAAACCTTACATTCTCCTTAATAAATACCACAGTAATGATAGAAATTTCTATGTCTACTTTGAGCATAGAAAAGACCTATTTGTGGATTATTTAATTATTTCGGTGTGTCCATCAATCACTGAATGAACAGATGAGATTTACTTCTGTTATTAACTAATAATGGATACGCCTAGAAGATTTGTTTTAGCAAACATAAATAAGTTCATGAATTTTTGAAAAAAATCACTTAAAAAAGGACCAGTGCTGGATGATTTCCAACATAATGGATAATATCCAACTTTTAGCTGCATCGACTAGTTTTTTATTCAGACCAAAAATAGTTTTAGCTTTATCTTTTTGTTATACGCAAGCTAGTGAGTTGCTGCAAAGTTCATGCCTCCTTTAGACATCATTTTGGCAAGAGTTTGTTACATAATCATTGACATACTATCCTCATAGTATTTGTATGGATATTTTGTTCTATAATAAGTTCAATACCAATAAAAAATGCTGAAAAATAACCTGAAGGTTAAAGATTTTTAAAATTCAACACAAATGACAGTTAATGCTTCATAAAAAGGCAGGTTCTGGGGTATAAATTACCAATTCTAGTGCATAACCAAGGAACATACGCAATTTCATGAATGTCTTGGTTGCTTTCTATTCTGAGCACTTATGTTAAAACCTAATCCATCGCTATAGCGAATTAGTTCCTGGATCCTGGACAGATTGGCGAATCCTACCTGCATGATTCCTGCTTCCTTGATTGCTATAGAATATCATAAATCAAGTAAATTGTGCAGTGTAAGTTCCTGGGTTTGCTGTTGTGAGCGTTTAGTTGAGCCTTTTCTTTATCTTTGACAAACTTCCACTTGGCTTCCATATTGATTGTTTATCTTGCCATGAAGCACTTATCCATTATCAAGCTTTTCCATATATAATCATGTGAGTTTCTAGGCATAGCAGTTCAATCATGGGATGTTTTAAGTTTAAAAACCCTTAAGAAAGGGATTGGATTGAGTCCGATTTTAGGTCAAATAATTCGTTTTATTTCTGATACTGTTAGCTATTTAATTGATTCAGAATTCAGATCGAAATTCCAGTTGACTTAACCGATTTGAAGGCTTATTTCTGCATGTTAATATACGCATAAGCAGGTTTTGTTTTGTGGTATTCATTGTTTGATAAATTAAATGTTGCTGTTGTTTCATGGAATTAGTGTACTGAATGATAAAGCCAGAAGCTTAGGCTCTGTTTGGCAATGGCCAAAAAAGTATGTCTAAAATTACCCATCACCAAAATCTTAAATTTATTTTAAAAAAACTTAAAAAAATTATTTTATATTTCATCTCACACAAATTCCAACATTAAACAATCACTTTATTTCACATCCAACACAATTCTCAATAAATTAATCAACTTTATTTCACATCATACACAATTTTTAATATAACCAACTTACTTTATTTCACATCTACACATTTTTCAAAAATGACTAAAAATTTCAACTACATCTTCTTTTTTTTCTTATTACCAAACAGAGCCAGATTCATAAAATCCTCTTGTTAGAGCTTTCAGTCTACATGTGTCTGGATTTAAGCTTGTGTCATTGTTTACAAGTTTACATATACTCTTCTCTAATTTGTAACCAAATTCTTTTAAAGTAAAAAATTTTTACCTTTTCCATATCCTAAAAAAACTCAGGTACAGAGCTGTAACTAGCGCATATTACAGAGGTGCTGTTGGCGCTCTGCTGGTCTACGACGTAACCAAGCGCCAAACCTTTGATCACATTCCACGATGGCTGGAGGAGCTGCGGAGCCATGCGGACAAGAACATTGTGATCATGCTGGTGGGCAACAAGACAGATCTCGAGGACCAGAGAGCAGTTCCAACCGAGGACGCCAAAGAGTTTGCTGAGAAGGAAAACCTCTTCTTCCTCGAGACATCAGCCCTCGAAGCCACCAATGTCGAGGCCGCCTTTATGACGGTCCTCTCTGAGATATTTGGCATCGTCGGCAAGCGAAACCTGTCCGCTGCTGACAGCCAATCCAATGGCAGTGCTGCAGCTCCACTGGCGGGAAAGAAAATTGTCATTGCTGGTCCTGCGCAGGAGATGCCCAAGAGCAAGACGTGCTGCCAGTCTTCCTGATTCTTGTTGCTCGGCTTTTCCACTGCTTCAGAGCTCTATGGCGTCGTGTTTGTGTGAAGCTTGCACCAGGTTCGTTTTAGTTGTTTTTATCGTATATATAATCCTTGTATAAGAACTCGTCGAAGTGTTTACTTGATTCCCTGGGAGTTTATTGTTCAAGTGGCAGATATGATTATAGAGATTAGAGTTATGAAAGCCACTGAAAACTGCCTTTTCTTGTTCTGTGCTTTCGCACATTCGTTTGTGTGAGATTTTCCCATATTCACACTCCTATTTGTAATAGATTCCATAGTTTATGATCAATATAATATATATATATATATAATATCCGTCCATTTTAATTGAAGTTAGCTCACCTGCGATCAAATCTTAGTAATATAATATTTTGTCATGCTTTGCCTTGTCGGGATTTTAATTTTCAGATTCCTCCATATCTTGAGTTGCTTTTTCTTATAATAGATGGAAGATGCTTTGCATATCTCATAAAATAATAGAAGCTTCAAACTAATATTTTTGGTCATTCATGTAAAACATCCATCATGAATTTCACCTCGAATATCCATTATCGAAATGATGAGTTCGATACAACAACAATCAAGTTTTAATCCCACTAGGTGGGATCGGTTATATGAATCTTTTGTTTTCATTGCGCTCTATCAGTTACCAAATTCTTATCTAAGTCTAAATAACTAAGATCATTTTTTATAGTTTTTTGTCTTGTCTTTTTTGGTCTCTCTCTTCTTCTTTGTACATGAGCAAAACTCAATAACTCAATTTTTCTAACTGAAGTTTCAATCGGCCTATGATTTATATGTCCAAACCATTTAAGCCGATTTTTTCTAAGTTTATCCTCGATTGGTGCAACACCAATTTTCTTTTGTTGTAGTCTAATCGTACTAGTAAACTCGTTTGAAATGCCGCTAATAGGCCTCGAACTAGTAAAAATGTTTTTTTTACATGTTCTTCGTAACATAAACATGTTTAATTGGACAATTTTCTTTTCTAATGCCCATCAAAAAATACTTTTGACATTCTTTCATATTTGTCAACATATGAAGGTCTCTTTGGCATCTCTATGATTTATCATAAATCTTTTTCAAAAAATATAATTTTCATTATTAATTTATCTCAGACATAAAACAAAATTTGATTATTTAACATTCCTGTGCCTCTTATTTCTTCCTCTACTTTTCAAAAGACATGATACTACTCACATATTACATTTTTCACACTTCGACAGAAATCCTTCAATTTCACTAACATTATCAGATATAATGTTCATTAAAATCCTACAAAGACTCAAATTCACATATTACTAACATTACTAATTATTAATAAATTTTTATAATTTATTCATAATTATACTTATTTACATTTTTGACTATTTTTGAACTCTTTTAATTACATCTCAAATATTTTTTAAAATCCTTTAATTAATTTCTAAAATTTAAAATAAAAACTTAAAAATAAAATAAAATAAAAAAACTAACAGATTCTAAATTTTAATTGAGAATTTAAGTAAAATTTTAAAAATGTAAATCAAAATATAATTATAGATAAATAATACAAACCTATAAGTAATTTACCTTAAAATTTATTGTGCCACTCGAGATTTCCTTTAACGAGAGGCACTGAATTTCGACAGCAAGAATAACTGGAACCACTGTAAGATTCACACAATATTGACATCTAGAAAGATTAAAATCTATGAAGAATGTTCAACCAATATTGGAATATGCACACGTTTAATAGTAAAATAAAATAGATAAGATTAGTATAATATTCAATAGAAACAAAACTTAATTAGGATAGTAAATCAAGATGGATGATGGAGGAGGAAATTGAAGTTCCATCTCAAAAGAGAATTGCTGTTATTCAACAGGAGTGACAGCCTATAACAGCGACTCACTATGAATTCAAACATGAGATGAAGAGCTGATAAAATAGATGTTTCAGAGGCAGCAGAAAATCAGGCTTTGGCGGCACCAGAAGGCTTGGAGGCAGCAGCAGAAAGCTTTGATCTTCGCTTGGCCAAGCTCTCACTCCTCCGATCCCTCTGCTCCTTGAGCCTCAAAGCAAGAAGCTTCTGGTACTCGGCTGCCTCAGACTTGGCCTTGGCAATCCTCCTCTTCTTCTCGGCAATCCTGGCGCGTTTCCTCTGGAGAGTGAGTGGAGTCACAAGCCTTTGAATCTTGGGTGCCTTACTGCACTTCTTCCCTGACAAAAAAAAAAAAAAACAGAAGAAAATGGAAATTGTACATCAGAAACATTATCGAACACTCAATGAAAGATTCTAAGATTAAAACTCTCCGTAAGATCCTCAGAAAGAGGTGTTTCCAACCAGATTTCGTGGTGAACGTGCGGCGATAAGTGTTGACGTATTTGCGGACATCATCTTCCTTGGACAGATTGAATAGTTTACGGATCTTGGAAGCCCTCTTTGGCCCTCTCATCCTCGGCTTTTCGATGTCAGTCAAACCGGGAAGATCATTTTCACCTTTTTTGACAATCACAAGATTCAGAACGGAGAGATCAGGGCTGACAATACAACCACGAACAGACTTCCTGCGACGCTCTCCTTTGCGTCTGCCGTATCCACGAAAGCAAGGGGTTCCTGCCACAAACTCGCCCATTTGCACGATCCATTAGACAACCTCATACCAAAACCAAAAATTTCATACCAACAATTTTTGTTTTAATTCACCTCTGCTGAGCAGCAGGCGAACACGCCCGGGAGTCAGCACTCCCTGCTTCATGGGAAACCCCTGCTTGTCGCATCCTCCCATGATCTTAAAGACATAACCCTTGAATTCCTAAGAAAAAAGGGATAAATAAAACCTTAAATTGCTGCCAGTTAAAGTCTATTGCGACACAAAGAACATATATAGACGAACTCCAGTGAAGATCTTACCTCCCCAAGAGCATCTCCACTAACTTCCTGTGATATTCGCTTGTCATAAAAAGCCCGGCTGAACAGTAGCAGTAGCATTATACACATAAGTTGCTTTATTTACACCCACAAACAAAAAAAAAAATTGCAACTTGCACGAGGAAGCATACCCCACAAGTGAATACAGTGGAAGTATTAAGAAGTCAATGGACAATGGATTATCACATAGCTCAAACCAATGAACCAACCCAAACGAAAAAAGGAAGTAGATCCAGGTTTAAATGGTTAAATAATGTGCTGTATAAATATATATGTATATATGTGCATAAATATGATAAAAAATGTGCTCCTAGTTCATAAACAAGTTCAAGAATTTGCAATTAAAACTGGAATGAAGACACCAAAAAGCAATACAGAATTCAACATTCTTGTAGGTATAAGACCAAATTATTTGCTGGATTCCAGTAAGAAGCAGCAAACTCTACTAAGCAGAAGCGTTGACCCAAACCCCATACACTCCTGAAACCAAAATGCTAAAGTATATGATCGCCATTCCATATTTATCCTTTCCCTTCACAACTTCACATATACCATGACATGTTCATGTTAAATGTAAAAAGATAGCAACATAAGTTTATCTTTAAAGTAGCTTTAAAGAAATAAAAAATGCTTGGTCATTCAAGAACATCATCTACAGTAGAATTTGTGTAAAATCCTCTATTGTATATGTTCTGAAGAACGTCTATAAACTCCTGTAAGAAACCATTTCGTCTTACTGTTTATTAAATTAATTATTGTACTATTCAACCATGCCTTTTCAAAATAAATTAACATAAAACCTTTCAGAAGCTACAACCTTCTGTTCAACATCTAAACATCAAAATGAATTTCATCAAAGTTTTTTTGGCATAAAATATGCTGCTAACATGGACTCTCTTATCTTTTACCATTAATCTCTCCAACACCTTCCCTGATTATCTCATAGCTAAGTTCCCCTAAATTAAGATCCCAAAGCTAATTTTATTTCAAAATACAGATATGTAAAGGCTGCACAACCTGTCTTTACTTTTAATAACAATATTCATGAACTAACATGATAACACTCCAAACCTGCCACAAAAGAAAAGATGATGCTGCTGTACTGCAAAAATAATATATCACAGAAATTCAACCAACGTGACCAACCCTTAGTTCCATATTTAGCAAATAAAGCACACTAAATCTTCCAACAAACAATATGGGATAGCAAACATTCATGGCAAGAACATAAAATCGCTATACACCATACAGAATTTGAACCTCAGCAAACAACAAAGGAGATGGCAGTAAAAAAGGTCAAAACGATAAAAAAGTGACATAGAATCTATTATCTTCAGGATATTCAGGGAAGACGTCTTCAAATCCTTCTAACACAAACACTATATAATTCACATTACTGGTATCAAAGCATTGAAAATGACTCCACTAAGCCAACGACTACATAAAGCCGGCACCCAATTATCAGCAAGCTCCCATCATCTTTTTATAGAATCTGACAGCCAAAAATAGGTTAAACGCAGCAAAATCCAACAATGATGTCGAGAACCGAACTAGATAACACAAACATAAATGAGATCTCCGTGGCCACCAAACCGAACTAATTCCAACAAAAAAGCAATATTCCATCGTTTTCACAAATGAAACATTAAGAGGAGTCTCACAGTTTCTGATCGTCATCGATCTCAAGCTTCTTCTGGCACCCAGTTGTGGGATTTGCAATGTTGAACTACAAAGAAAAAAAAAGCAACAAATATTCAAATATAACATAAAGCATCATCAAACAACAAGGAAAAGGAAGAAAAAAACATAAAAGCTTCAAATTTTTTAGGGTTTATGCAAGAAATAAAAGGACCTTCATCTTGGATTGAAATTCTCTCAAGCAGATGGCCGCAGCGGTGGAACGACAAACACCGAGAGCACTCTGGCTAGGGTTTTCTCAAATGGCTTTAAGCTTTTAAAATCCCAAATCCCTCAGCGAACCGGTCAACCGACTCAAGCACCGGTTCGCGTCATATATGATTTTCTTTTTTTATTATTTCTTTTTTTTTTTAATTATTTATTTAAATAATATTGAGCAATGACTAAGAATCTATTTGTTTGTAAAATTAAATATAAAAAATTTAAAATTAAATTTAAATAAAAATATTTTTTATTAAAAATTATAAATAATGTGAAATAAAGTTAGTCATTATATTAGGATAGGTGAGAGATGTGATATAAAATTAATTATTATATTGACATATGTGAGAGATGTGATATAAAATTAGTTATTATTTTAATAATGTGTGTAAGATATGAAATAAAATTAAATTTTAATATTAAATTTTATGTATGATGTAATATGCATGATTAAAATTAAATCAAGTTAATTTTTAATCGTCAAATAAATGGGACTTAAAAATCTAAAATTAGTGGAATGTAGGAAGTGAAACAAAATTAAATTTTATTTTAAAATATTATAAATTGTGCAGTGCGATTAAACTTTAATTTTGAAAATTATGTAAAAAATTATCTATAAAATTAACCCAATCAGACAAAAGCACCCAAGTGAAACAAGTAAAATTAATGTTAGGCAATGATTGAATGAGTATTTTATTTGCCTTTTAAGATTTTTTTTTTTTTAAAGTTAAGAAATGTTATATCCACAAGTTTGTTAAAGTAATATGATTAATAAAATGATAAAATAGATGATAGATAAAACAAATATTTTTTTGATGGCATAAATAAAATAAATGTTGGAGTTAGAGAATAAACAAAATTATTTAAAGTTATTGAACTTACAATTTTTTTTAAAAAAGTAGCATAGCCATAATATTATATTAAAAAATTGACTTACAAATTACAATATAAGTTTTTTTTTAAAGATTATTTTGTAATTAATATTAAAAGTTGCCACCAACTAGCATTATTTTAGCGGCTGATGATTACAGATCGTAAATGATTAATGACTCTCGAGTTAAAGTGATTGAAAATGCAAATAAATAGATTAGTTGATGCTGGTCAATTATAGCAGTTTTTGCTAATGCCTTTCCTTCTAATGTAAATGTATCACCAAATTTAGCGCTTGTAGATAATCTATCAAATGAATTATTTAAGATGACAATTTTTCAGACTGAGTTTTATAATTAGATGGTTTGATTGCACATCTCGTTTTGTGAACTTGTCATAGGCATGTGCAATGATTATCTTCGCACATGTCCAATTTTATTGTAATATAATAAATTTTGTATATCAATAATCTAAAGAGAATGAGAATGAATAATTTTAATTTAATGTAATGGGTTTTGCCACTAAACTATTGATAGCACCAATTCGAACAATCTAGATTTTCTTGAATCAATTCTCCCCTCTTCGGAATCCCCCTTGTTGTTTCTTGCACTTTTTATTCTCCTTAGTTATGATTCACTTGAACTCGCAAGAGAGATCTACAGTTTGTCGAAGCTTTTAGGCAAGACTAAGAAGGATAAGACCTCTTTTACTTCATGGCTAAGCCGGAAAGAACCCAAAATTGTCTATGGCACCAACGTAAGCACAAAAAAAAAAAACAAAAAATGTTAGCATTCTTTCTTGCACTGAACTAGTCTTAGTTTCAGTTATATTCGTCTACTTCCTCTCAATTCAAGCAACATGCCATTCGATGATGAAAAATATTTGTTATTTGTGTCTTCAATCATATTCGTTTAGTTCCTCTCAATTCAAGCAACATGTTGTTCGATGACGAAAAATGTTTATTATTTGTGTGTTGTATTTGTTTCAACTTCACCATCAATTCATAGCATGAAATTTGTTTCATGAGTTATGACATTAAGGATTTTTAAATGACTATAATTGCCTAATAAATGAGCAATCTATGTTTTGTTTTAGCAAGTATTTGATTACAAGTGTTGTATAACCATTAAGGTAAAATATAGAGATTGCAATATGAAAATATATGCAAATATAATGACTTTTAAAATAATAATAGTAATTTTAAGACGCCTCTATTATACTTTTGTTTCGTATACTAAAATAACTAAAATCGTGTAGGCTCATAACTTGAACTTCTTGGTACTTTTCCCAAAACTTTGTCTTATAATGAAGTGTCATTGGGCTTATATGCTTGATGGGAGGATGATTCTCTTTTTGACAACATCAATGATCTTTTTAGAATCAGCAGTTACTGTCTGTTTTAATCTGGAATCTGCTAAATACCGCCATGGCCCGTCTATAAATATCTCTTCACGTAGCTAGGAGGGAGGATGATTCTCATCACAGCTAACATCTTCTTAGAAAAGAATCTCAGGTGGACGTAAGGAAAATTATCCTTGAACCACCCTAAATCTATGCGTGTTTTTCTGAATGTTTCTTCATTCCTCTATGATAGCTTTTCAGGTTAGAAACATTACATGCCGCTAATTCTCAAAACTCCATCTCTCTTCTCGCCAACAGTTCTAAAGGAGTGATTCGAGTTTATTTAACATTTTAGTTGTTTTTTTAACCATACAAAAATATTTTAGTTTCTTTATTGAAAGCAAAGAATGAAAGGAACCGAAAAAAATAGACCGGATAGATTTTTTCAAGAACCATACAACCTACTGATTGTGAGGCTTTAAATAACGCAATTAATGTGCATTTATGCTCATATTAATTAGATATCTATCTATAGATATTTGTTTGTTCTATTAATTAGCTTGCTAGTATTACTTCAGAAGCACATCTTGACAATCGTAAAGGTAGGATTATTACGGTTAATCGGAGAAATTATTCGCTTCAGATATCTATCTAGTGTTATGCTCGGGCCTCCCAGTAGTAGCGGGGAGTTAGATACGATGTCAAAAATATTATTCGATTCATTGTTATCTTAGTGTTATGAAATTTGTCTTATAAAAAATAGGAAAAGAGTTATCTTAACTTTAAATATATAAGATCACTCTTTATAGTTTTTCGTCATGTCCTTTTTTACTTTGATCTTTCTCTTTTTACATTAGCAAGATCGATTAATCTAACTTTTCTTACTTAAGCTTTTATCGACCTATGACTTATATGTCCAAATCATTTAAGTTGACCTCTCTGAGCTTATCTTCAATTGAGGCAACTCCAACCTCCTCGTGAATGTACTTATTTCTTATTTTTATTTTTCGTCTGTACCTGCTCATCTATCATAGCATCTTTATTTCTTTCATACTCATCTTATTTATGTATTTCTTTTGTGAAGGCTAGCATTCAATATCATATAACACTGTTGATCTAATAAATATTTTATAACTTTTAATTTTAAATGGAGTTTTTTCTATCACACAATACGCTAGATGCACTTCTCTACTTTATCCAACTTACATGGATTCTGTTAATAACATCACCATATATTTTATTATTATTCTGTATGATTGATCCAAAATATCTGAATTGTTTGCTCTTCTTGATAACTTGATCATTAATTATCATCTCCTCACAATAAATACTTTTTTCATGACTAAAATTTATAATTTATTTTATATATTGAATCTAATTCTTTAGTAGTTTTCCTACCTAATGCCTAGTTATTTGGAATTTATATTCTATATGCGTTAAATTTATAGTACTTTCCAAACGATATTTTAAGCACTTGATAAAATTACCAGCCCAAAACTGGCTCTTTTGGAGAAGATGATACATGGACAACACTCTTAGCATGCAGCTTCTCAATAATAACTAAACCTTTGGGCATTCGACATGGAGGTAATCTTCTACACTTTCATCGTGATTCTCTTTTTTGTTATTTCTATCGAGTAATATAAGTTCTGATATATTTCATGCAAAATTTTAGTCAACTACATCACAAGGTTAAAAGTTAAAGAAAAGTAGAAGAATGAGAGAAAATAATAAGTGAGACAAGAACTTTAGCATAGAACATGAGTGGTCGGTATAGTTTTGGCAATTTAAGCTCTTCTACATAATTGATGCATTATGTAATATATTGTAACAATCACCATCAAGCCTTTATGCCACTAGATGTGTTCGCCTACATTAATTATTTAGTTATTTGAGGTATGCAACAGAACTCTTAAATCAAAATCTTTCATTTTAAATGAAATATAATAAGAATTTTTTATTTTTTTATTTTATAATTTAAATAATTTTAAATTATTATAATATTATTATAAATAGTTTATTTGATCCCCCCTAGTTTGAGGTCTTGACTCCGCCACTGCTCTATCAAATAATAATTTTTCATTTATCTTTAAGTATATAAGATCAATATTATTCCTTATTTCTTGTCATATCATTTTTGGTCTTCTTCTTTCTCTTTTTATATGAACAAGCTCTCCTTGCTGAAACTTATATCAGTTAATAATTTATATATTTAAACTATCTTAGTCTACGCACTACTCTCTATGTTTATTCTCAATTTATATACTATGTATATATTTGAATTATTTCCTTCTTTAAGCTCGCCATATCATGTATTTTATTTTCTTATCCTAACTATTATCAGCATGAGTAACATTATAAATCATTTATAAATGACCCTAAATATTGAATAAACACATATGCTAAAGTAATTTTTTTGTATATGTGGCACCATTGTTATAGTAAGATCTTAGTTGAATTTAAAATATATGATAATTTAAGGGAGCTATAAAGTATTTTTCTATCAACATTTATTCAACACGACATTGCATATTTATATGTATTGATTGCTACAAAAACTGATGCAAATAAAAGTCGAAATACATACTATAATAACACATTTGCTTCAAAGTCTAAACTACGATCGACTACATCATCAAATAACAATAAAAAGAAAATACATTTTAATGCTGCAAAACTTGAAAAAACTAAAGACTTCGAAATTGATGAAGAGATCATAAAAATCAAGATAAAAAGTATGTTAACAAAAAATTTCGTGTACTCTCGTAAAGCTACAGCCACTTTATAAATAATACATACGTAGGACATAAAAAGGGTGATTAAATAGAAAATATTATGTTTAGATAAAAAGAACGAGTCAAACTATGTTGTCAGTCATTATAATTAGACGATTATAGTATGAGGTGAGTGAGAAACTTAGTGCTTAACTACCTCTATTTAGAGTACTGTAGTAATAGCTCAAATATCTCTCTAGTCGAAATTGCCGTCACTCACTTAGTTTTCCAACATGCTACCGAGTTTTTTCTCCGCTAACGAGACATCGGCGAAGGAACATTCAACATCATTATTCGAATCGCAAACCAAATTGTTCAATTGTCAAATGTTTTATCAGTCCTTAGAACTTAAATCAATCCATAGATCTTTTTTTCCTCTTTAAATAAATTGTTCTTTATAAGTCGCTTAGACGACGTTATAAATTTTCTCCAAGGCTACACCAGATTTTCACATGAAAATTTAATTCTTTTTTTTTTTAATTTTCTGCATGCACCTCGTATTATTTAATTGTGTTGAATGTGAAATAAAGTTGATTGATTTATTAAGAATTGCATTGAAAGTGAAATAAAGTGATTGTTAAATTTAGAATTTGCGTAGAATTAGATATTAAATAATTTTTTTTAAAAATTTAAAATAAATTTAAGATTTTAATCATAAATAAAAATAGTCATGAATTTGAGTTCATTGCCAAACAGATCCTAAAAGACTAAAATATCATATCCAAAATAAAAGCATATATATATAATAAAATTATTTTTATTCTACCCTATATAAATTCTAATAAAAAATTATTTAGGGAGCGTTTGGTTCAGTGTTATCTCAATGTTATGTTATATTATCTTTAAAAAGTAATTATTTGGTTTAATAATATCTTTAAATAATATTATAATTAATTACAAAAAATGCCATTACATGCTGACATCTAGATGTCACCCCAAATCGGGCGACATCTCAAGATAACGCCATCAATTTGTCATTATAATGTCAATAACTTTCAACTAAACAAAAATTATTTGGATAGCATTTATATTTTCTAATATCATAACATTGAACCAAATAAATGTCCATTGATGAATAACAATGATATTTAGATAACATGACATCTAAATAACATTGACATTGAGATAATATTGACATTGAGATAACATTGAACCAAACGTCCGCTTAGTATAATATAATACACAATATTCAAAATATCAGTAAATTTTATTTAATATTATATATAATTTTTAATATAAGTAATTTTATATTACATTATATAAGTATATTAAAAGTATCAATTTTTTTTTTAAAAAAATTCTTCAAAAAAAAAAATTAAAGCATGCATATTATTGAAGGGCACATCTTGGAATCTGTCCAAAAAGGTCCAAAAATTACTGCCCATATTTGCACATGGTAGATTCTTCACATAAACGTAAAAGGAGAAGAGAAATTACTACTAATTAGTCAATATTATTATCCAGTTTCAGATTAAAAAAATAATTTTTTTTTAAAAAAATATTTAAAATATGTAAATGTCTATGATGAAAATAAAGTAAATTAATTAAAGTAAATAAATATTTTGAAAATTATATATGTAATATATGTTTTTATATTCAAATCTATTGATAAAAATTATAAATATTTAAATTATATTATATCCCGTTTTGATTTTGGATCGATTTCGAGCCAAATCGAGCTCGAAATTTTTAATTTCGAATTGAGTTCGACTCGCTAAAAAATCGGCTGATAACAATCCTATGGTAGATTCTTCGGATAAACATAAAAGGAGAAGAGAAATTACTACTATAATTAGTCAATATTATTATCCAATTTCAGATTAAAAAAATAATTTTTTTAAAAAAAATATTTAAAATATGTAAATGTATATGATGAAAATAAAGTAAATTAATTAAAGTAAATAAATATTTTGAAAATTATATATGTAATATATGTTTTTATATTCAAATCTATCTAGAATGTGATAAAAAATTATAAATTTTTAAATTATATTATATTACCATTTAATGTCCAAATGGCAAAATAGTTTATAAAGAGAGCAGCATATTTTCACCAAGAGCGAACGAGAGGTGCAGCTAGCCATGGCAGAGGAGATGGTCAACGCCGGCCCACGGCCCATCCGATGCAGAGGTAAATGCTTCCCCTTTCTTGCTGTCTTCAATTTCTCGCAATATATCGTTAGTTGAATGCTATTTGTAACAACCCATGGCGGGGCGCGACGGCAGCGGCGGTGTGCAGAAGCGCCGGCGAGCCTCTGGTGATAGAGGAGGTGGAGGTGGCTCCGCCCAAGGCCTTTGAACTACGCATCAAGATCATCTGCGCCACCATCTGCCACACTGACATCGCCTTCTGGCACACCAAGGATTTCATCCCCTTCATCCTCGGCCATGAAGCCATCGGGTAATTAATCACCAACAATTTATTGTCTCGTTGTGTACTAATTTTGTTTCATCCTCTGTTTTACACGAGAACGGGAAGCGCAGGGTGGTGGAGAGCGTGGGAGAAGGGGTGGAGGAGGTGGCGGTGGGGGACAGGGTGGTGCCGATGATCCAGCCTAACTGCGGGGAGTGCGGCGGCTGCCGGTCGGAGAAGAGCAATTTGTGTGCGGCGGTGCCGATCCGGCTCGTCGGGATGCCGCGCGACGGCACGACCCGGTTCGCCGACGCCGGCGGCGCCGCCGTCAGCAACTTTTGCGGCATCGCCAGCTTCTCCGAGTACGCCGTCGTTGATGTCGCCTGCGTAGTCAAGGTTGACCCCACCGTGCCGGCCGACCGCGCCAGCGTTCTCGGTTGCGGCGTTTCCACTGGTAAATTTATGAAATATAAAAATTAATTTCTGATATTATAATTAGTAAATCAATATCAAAAAAAGATTTGTAAATTAGTCCTCTCTTTTCCATCATTTGCAAATGTACCCTTTCAAAAAATGAATTACAGGCTTGGGGGCCGCATGGAAGGTGGCGGACGTGGAGGCCGGATCTACTGTGGTCGTGTTCGGCCTTGGTCCTGTCGGTCTGGCAGTAAGGGTTTTAATTTTCATCTCTAATTTATTGATATATTAATTAATTATAATTTTAAATTTTAATTATTGATATTCAAACAAATAAAACTTTGATCAAAACTAGATAAAGGGACGGCTAATTTATTGATATATTAATTGATTATAATTTTCAATTTTAATTATTGATATTCAAACAAATAAAACTTTGATCAAAACTAGATAAAGGGAAGGGCTGGATGATTGTCAGCCTATTTCCTTCATTATTGACTTATTTGATTGGAGAATAAATTTAGGTAACGAAATAAAAAATAAAAAGTTATAAAGTAGATGGGAAAAAAATTTATTTTAATATTGGGTGGTGTGTAGGATGTGAAATAAAGTTAATTCTAATATTAAAATTTGTGTTGAATGTGAAATAAAATTGATTTTTAAGGTTGAAACTTGTGTTGGATGTGAAATAAAATTATTAAATTTTAAAATAAATTTTAAATATTATTAAAAAAAATATTATTCATTTTTGGGTAATTGCCAAATATGCTGTATGTGGTGAAGCTAAGCCATCTTAATTATTTAGATTAATAGTAATTTAAATTTATGTGCATTCCAGTTTGCTAATTTTTAAATTAACTAAATAACCCCACTAATTTGAGTTAATATGTAAATAAGTCTTTTTGATATTAATAAAAGAATTCAATGAAAAATATTTTTTTTAACCAATAGACTAATTTAACTAATTTAAAAATTAAATTAATATTTAAAATGAAGATAAATTCTAAAATGACATGTTAATTAAAGAAAATATCTCCTAATAAGTATTTTAATTAATACCTATTGACGTGAGAAGTAGGAGGTTCCGAGAGACAGCGGTACGCAGAGAGCTAAGCCTAATAATTAGGCTTAAGTGAGAGAAAAAGGCATCCAAAAAAGTACACAAAAATTTAAGATGGTTCAGGGAGGAAGTCCCTTAAGTCCACTAGATCAGCTTGAAGTATTTCACTATATCTCAAGAAAGAGAGATGCTTGGGCTAGTATAGGGTAAAATAGAATAAAGAAAAGAAGAAGAAGAAGGAGACCCCCTGAAGCTTCATTCAGGAGTATTTATAAGTAGGAGGTAGCGGAGCTCCGCTTGGATCTTTCGGAAAAGGATGTTGAGCCCGTACCAGTAGTTCAGTCGTTGTCAGCCATTAGAGGAGCTGAAAGCAATGGATGAAGAGCTTGTCTCCTTGATCTTCATCCTTCTTTTCGGGGTCCGTGATGGTTGAAGCATGCGGGCTCTTGATTTGTGTGACTGACAGGAGCATGCAGCATTATAAATGGTGCGGTCGTGGCACGCTGATAGCGACAGACGTGGCTGCGAAACATCGTGGCCGATGTTTGAGGAAGCTGGGAAACGTCGTGGGCCTGTAGCTGACGTCTGGAGAAAACTGAGTAACATCGTGTCTGACGTTTGGAGAGAGCTGTGATGTATCATTCCCGATGTTACGAAGTTGTTGTAGCCCAATCCTCGTCAACGATATTTGTGGGAAGGCTGAATCGTTATGGTCGAGGTTTGAGATCTGCAAGAGTAAAGCTCACAATTAGTAATTAATTAATAAAATGAAGGATTAGCATGCCACTCGAGGTGCCACGTGTATGGCTGAAATGCAGCACTGAAACCACACATTAACAATACTAAAGGGGCTATAAGAAAAAAATACAAAAGAATTTATTTGTACTCTACTTCAAATTAAAAATTAAAAGAATTTAATTGTATATAACTTCAAATTAGAGAAATTTAATTGCTATTAACTTTAATTATTTTGATTTTTCTAGTTTTAAAACTTTTTTTTGAAAGCTATGCTGATGATATTTGTCTTCTGCTTTTCTAGGAAAAAGACTCCTCTCATATAATTACATTATGGTTTTTTAGTAATATCTTGTTAATTGATGTGTTAATTTTTAAAAATATGTATGTAAAATTTGTGTCAAAAATTAGATTATTATATTACAATTTAAATAAAATATGGAAAAAATTGTGATAAAAAAATTGGAGTTTTGCTAGTGGACTACTGGACTCAATGTTTAATTATGACCCTGTTTGACTCAAAGATCAAAACAAGATCAAAATAATACTAATTTAAAAATTAACAATAATAATAATAAATAAATTATTTTAATTATTCTACCCAAATTTTAATATAAAAAAATAATATTTTACATCACATACTCAATAATTTTTAATAAAAATATAAATTTTATTTCAAATCTTAGATTAAAATACTCGATTTAAATATTTTGGTCTAGAATGTAAAATAAAGTTGATATTTTTATTTTAAATTGTTGAGTATATAAAGTAAAATAATATTTTTTATATTTAAATTTGTGTAAAATGATTTAAAATATTTATACATTATTATTATTATTTTTTAAATTAGTATCATTTTGGTCCTGTTTTGGTCCTTGCGTGAAACTAGGATAAGTTTTTCTTAAAATTAGCAGCACATATTTATTAGTTTTATTCAAAAATATTATTTTTAATCTCTTTTCAGGTGGCAGAAGGAGCAAGATTACGAAATGCTGCCAGAATCATTGGCGTGGACATCAACCCTAACAAATTCGAAATTGGTATATTCAATACCCATAAGTATATTATAAACATAAAATTTGCTCGATAATTATTTTTGAATTTTCGAAATAAAATTAATTGAATGTTAAGCTAAGTATATGCATTGACAATATAGGGGTGGCAAAATAGATAGGCAGGTTGGGCTCCCGAATCTGACCTGACAAGAATACTTCAACTCGAACCCGACCTATTTATTAAATGTGTCAAAATCCAGGACCCAAACCCGACCCGATTAATAAATGGATCGAATTGGCAGGTCGACCAAACTCGTTTATAAAGTATTTTTTGATGAATGCCCAACTCGATTATGCCCAACCTAAACCCGACTCTTTAATAATCGGGTCAAAACTCATAACTCATATCCAAAATTTACGGGTCGGATTCGAGTTGGGTCCATGGGTAGGGTCATATATTGACACCCCTAATTAACGTACATGATTATTCTTTTCACGTATATTTAACACATTTTAATATATTATGTATATTTAAATCAAAAAGAAAGATTGATAATTGAGCTATATTTCATAGGAAAATCAAATTTAAGTTTTAAAAAACAAAAATTGTGATTTTGTGTTTTATAGCATGGCATTTTTTTATGCAGTCCATATTTTATTCCTTGCAGGAAAGAAATTTGGGATAACAGATTTTGTAAACCCAAAAGAAATTGGAGATAAACCGGTGAACGAGGCAAGAAATTAAGAATTAATTATTTTCATTACGACTTATATATCTTTTTTTTTTTTAAAAAAAAAAATTGATTTTTTTTTATATTTTATACGAGAGTATTATTATTATTCTATTTCATTAAAACAGACAATTGCATATTAATTGGTAAGGCCAGATCGGCTCGAAATCGAATGGTTAAATGTTCTAATCTATTCTAAAACTGTCAAAACTGGAACTATTGAAATTAGCACTTTCAATTTTTGAAACCAAAATCGAAAGCGAAACCGATTGAGAATTTTGATGGAGTGCAGGGTGGTGGAAAAACTATCATTATTGGGTATGATCTCAATGATGAGCCAATAAGAATAAGTTCCCAAGATCTGATATATGGGAAGTCAATAATGGGAGCTATATTAGGAGGAATAAAAGTCAAGGTTGACATTCCAATTTTCATCAAACGATATCTTGACAAGGTGATGCATTATTCTCTCTTGCAGAAAGATCAAATAATTTTTTTTTTAAAAAAAAAATATTAATTATGCAGGAACTTCAACTTGATGAATTCATCACGCATGAGTTTGGCTTAGAGGAAATTAACAAGGCTTTTGAACTTGTGGAGAAAGGAGAGAGCATCAAATGTGTCATATGGATGGATAAATGAATGATTAAAAGAGTTTTGAAGATAGCCGCGAATAAGCTTCAATAGCAATGCATTATTATTGCGGCCTCATTTATCTTTTAACGCCTTCTAAATGTCGTATGTTATCGTACTTGTTTTCATAATCTTGAAAGCCAAAAAGCTTGATGTAAACGATAATAAAGGTTTTGATGTGTCCGCTGACTTCGAAAGAGGTCTATTCAACTATGATTCGGTGTTTGAAATATTCAAGTTATAAAAGGTTGGGGGGCGGGGCGGGGCGGGGCGGGGCGGGGGGATTCTTGATTTCATGTTAATGTTACTGCATTTGTATGTTTATGTTATATTTTTCTCTTCTTGTGCAAAACTGTGTGATCAGTGAGTTAGTTTTGATTACCTTCTAGAGGTTTATTGGCATAACTCAGCTCAATATTATCGAGGCATTATCGAGTTATTACAGAACACTCCTCTCCCTTATTGGATCAGGTAGGTACGTTATTTGTCTTAAAAAACAGTCAGGTTAGGGATACCTTTTGTAGATTGTATCTTTCTCTCCAGTACGAGCAGCCCTTCCATAACTTGTTTGCCTCTTTTCTGTCTGTTCACCCTATTGATGAAGTAAAGATCCTCAAAAAAAAATAAATTAAGATGAGAAGATATAGAAAATTAAAAAAAAAAAGAGAGATAAGTGGACTTGAGCCGTTGAAAAAGTAATACGATTATATTATTCAATTGTATTGTTGCCTAAGCAAACCCATTAAAAAACTCATATTTTATAAGATAAGAGATTTAAACAATGTGCGGAGATTAAACTAAGTTAATGTAAATATATCCATTTGCTTATATTATGCTGCATGCAAATCCATGGAACTCATTAAAATAAACAGGGATATTATCAAATATCCACTTAAACTAGCTAGTTTGCATGAAAAATGAAAGTAATCTTAAACATGAAAACAGTCTATGATCAGACTATAGCGTAATAGCATTCATAGCAATGATAAGGATTTTGTGCTGAGGAAAGGAAGCTTTAATATCCCAAATAACCTTAGTCTCAAGTAGAACTTAGAACAACAAGACAGCTTCCTAACCGGATCCAAGTTCAAATTATAATAAGAAATATAAACAGAGACCATATTCACATGAATCACATCCTCTAGGGAAATTAAACAGGCATGCAAGCAACCAGTGAAACAGCACTAAACAATTAAGATAGAAAACCCTAATTCCCAAGAACACCTCAATTCACCAAGAAAAGCAGACTTCATACAAAATCTAGGTTCAAATTATAATAAGAAATATAAACATAAACCATATTCACATGAATCACATCCACTATGGAAATTAAACAGGAGTGCAAGTGTTGACGTGAGATGTTAGGGGATCCCAAGAAACACCAAAAGAGAGAGAGAGAGTCCAGAGAGATGGCGACGCACAGAGAGCTAAGCCTGACCGTTAAGGCTTAAGAGAGAGTAAAAAGCATTCAGCACAGCACACAGAGATTTAAGGTGATTCAGAGAGAAAATCCCCTACGTCCACCGGGCATCCTGAGAGAGTTTTCACTATGAATCAAAAGGATTGTCGGAAGACCAGTACAAAGAGCTTATAAGAGGGAGAGGGAATAAGAGGGAGAGAGAGTTTTTCTTGTTCTCAAGCTCCTGTTTACAAGGGGTAATAGAGTTCTTATTTTAGTCCTTTTTTGAGCCCTTATCCGCTTCCTCGTCCTTTGTCCCTTGAAATTTGTTTAAAGGCATTTGTAGGCAGGGGATGGTGCAGTTTTTTCCTGATTTTTTGGAGGGAAAGGCTGTAAACGAACCCTGAACTTATGCTGTTTGTCGGCCACTGGAGGGACCAGAGTCAGTAAAAGGAGAGCTTGGCCTTTGGATCTCGGTACTGTTTCTGGGGATTCGTGATGACTGAAGCACGCGGATCCTTGATTTGCGTGTCTGGAAAAAGCGTCATGTACGGGGAACGACGCTGTCGAACCACGCCGATTGCGACAGGTGTAGATGAGTAACATCGTCGCCGATGTTCGCAGGGAATGATCCTGGATCATCGTGGACGAGGATTGGACGAACCTCGTGGCCGAGGTTGAAGGCCTGTGAGAATAACAACATTAAAATAAAGAGTTAGTGCCACCTGGAAGCCACTTGTATGACTGTGATGCAGCGTTGGAACCACGTGTTAACAGCAAGTAACTAGTGAATCAGCAATGAACAACTAAGACAGAAAACGTAAATTCCCAAGACCAAGGTAAGCAGCCCACTGCGGCCTCCAGCTGAGAACCGAACAGCTCCTGCGCCTGCTAGCTCGAACCAGGGAAGATATCTCTCTTCTCTCAGCACTCATTGTGGAAATTTCTCATCAAGCATCAATCTACCCGTCAGAACCACTGCTGACCGTCATCATAGAGGAGAGGGAGAGTGAGATCTGGGCGGGGGCGGGAGATAGGCCAATGAGCTCCGTGCGACGTGCGCTCGAACGTGCCACCAGAGGTGCGCTGCGGCGAGCTTCGCTCGTGTCGCGGGCGAAATCAACGGAGGCCGCAGAGGTCGGTCGCGAGGAACGGCGCCAAGTGGCCTTCGGATTTCGGATATCAAATTAGGGATTTGAAGTCGACTGAATGGCGCAATGACTTCCAGATCCTCTTGTTTTATATACTTTGCAAATGAGCCCATTATTCACTCCCACTTGTCTTTATTAAATTCTCAAATAAAATTTCAAACACATAAAATAACTCAAATAACTAAAATAAAAGATAATATATAAAATAATATGTATAATAGGTAATATTATTTATTGAGAATGTGGTATTAGATGATTTTTATTGAGAATATGCTCTTTTCTAATAAATTTTATAATTACTATATTTAAATGGGATGGTAGTTGACACTTATATTTTTTATATATTTGATTTAATATAATATTATGTTTTTTGATAGAGAATTTAATATAATACTATAGTTATATTATCTTTAAAAAAATAATAATAATTTTATGGTGATATAAGATTTCTTTATCATAGTGGCTATGCTTTACATATATAATAGATAAGATACTTTATAATATGTTTTTTTTTTATTATGATACTTTATAATAGTGTTTTTTTTTTTGATAGGAAACTTTATAATATTGTTGATATTAAGATTTCTATGCAATTAATCTGTGAATGGATATTGGTCACTTAGTTACCTAACTAATTTAGTAATACTGAGGGTCTGTTTGTTTGTAAGGTTAAATTTAATAAAATTAATATTAAATTTGAATAATAAAGATATTTTTTTATTAAAAATTATGAATAATATGAAATAAAATTAATTATTATGTTAAAATATGTGAGAGATGTGACATAAGGTACTTATTATTTTAGTAATGTGTGAATAATTAATTTTCAGCGGCCAAACAAACGAGGCCTGAGGAATGATGTCAAACTTGAAATTAAATCAAAATTGCTATCAACTTAACCCTGCCTGATTCAAAAATTTCAATTTTGATTCAACTCTAATTTACATCTGATTCAAAGCAAAGCTTAAATTGAATTTATAGTTATAGATTATTCAGGATAAGATTAACATAGAATTAACGTATTATATGTTAATTTCATGATAGCTTGCTGAAATTTATGTTAAATTTAAATATTCAATCAGCTCAGATACATTTTTTTAAATACAATAGAGTATATATATATATATATATAGATGGAAAACTGAAATAGAAATAATAGACCCAAGCTCCATTCCCACAAAATATGGAAGCTAGCTAGATGTTATCATTTAAAATAACAATTTATAAAAAAATATGCAAAAGACAGGTAGGGATTAGAGCAATTCGAGTTTAAGTTTAGCCGAGCACAGCTCAAACTCTACTTATTTTAATTCAATTTGAGCTCGAGCTGGCTCTTGTCAACTTCGAGCTACTTTGAGCCTTAATTGAACTAACTCAAACCCTCTAAAAATTATTTTTTTTAAAAAAATTATCTTTATTTGTATTTGAATTAGTTTAATCATACTCATAAGATCACATATAATACGTATTCTAATGATAATTAATACATATTTATGTATGTAATAAATAATTATAATTAATGATTAACTACACTATTTATATTTAAAAAATAGAGATCGAGCTAAATCGTTTCGAACTGATATTGAGTAATTATTGATCTTTGAGCCAAACCCTCACCCCTAAATTAAGATGGCAATTGACCTTTGGGTATTACCGTTGCGTCAAACACAAGCTACGACTCCTCTTCATTATTCCGAAGAATATGTGTTAATGTATTTTTATATATTTCAAATATTAAATTTTAAGTGTGCTAAATTAATTTTTGAACTAGCTATATATAAAACTCAAATCAACTTGAAACTAATATCAAGGATTTGAACCAATTATTATCGAGTCGACTCTGAATAGACTCAATTTTTTGAGCTGAGTTTTGACTCCACAAATAAATTGTGCACAATTACAGGCATGATGAAACCTTTGGTTAATAAATTCATTTGAATCTGAAGTGATAAATTACATGCATATATCAAGAATGGAAGGAAAAAGGATTCAAGAAATAGTAATAGATATTAATTAACATTTCTCTTGCAAGAGAAAAATTAAATACAAAATGAATTTGCTTATAAATAAGAAATAATATGGAGCTTGATATATTAAAGAATTAAAAAAATATTTAAGATGAGCTGCAAGAAAATAAATAAGGGTAAATTGCACAGGAGTTCCCGATGTTAGAATGGCACTGCAAATAGGTTCATATTTTGAAAAGCTTAGATTTGAGTCTCTGAGTTTGTATTTGCGCTATCATTTAGTCCCTTAATTTAAATATCACTTTTTGGATGGTCCAATTAGACAATAACGATCATATTTGACTGTTAGTCATATTTATATGGACCAAAATGTCCTTATAATCTTCTCGAAATCCTTTAGAATAATGTGAAGAATGAGTAAAAAATTTGAGTATAAAATAGTAAAAAGCTAGCAAATTTTAGATGTTTGACCAAACGGCAGCACAAATACAAATTCGGGGACTCAAATTTAGGCTTTTCAAAATATGGGACTTATTTGCAGCACTATTCTAATCTCAGAGACTATTGTGCAATTTACCCAAAAATAAAATTAAGCCTCATTTGGTTCAAGATTATGTTTTTGCCCAACGTAAATTTTAATTATAGAAATCAACTTCATTTCACATCCAACATAAATACGAATATTAGAATTAAAAGTATTTCATAGTTTACATATTTTTTAGTATTAAAATAAATTTCTCTTTTATTAAATTTTAAAAATAAAATATTTTTTTTATTAAAAAAAAATGTTCGAACCAAGCGAATAATGTGTGAATGAACACGAGGGTCGAAGCAACGCTCTATAATCTCGATATGATCATATGAGATGCATAAGGCTCTGCTAAAGTGGCTGCTACTAACTCCTCCTACAATCAATAAATAAAAAAGTTATAATATTTTTAATAAATAGTAGCACATAAAAATCAAATATACTTACATATTTTTTAATTGAAATTTCATCGATTAGTGTATCTCCTTTTTTTCTAGTTTCATAAAACATTTCAGCAGGATTTGGTAAGAGTCCATGAGCTCCACCCTATTAATAAAAAAAATTATAAAAATTATAATGAATGATAGACAATTAATCTAAATAATTAAAGAATATAACCTTCTCAAACATTATCGTTCTAAATGATTTGTTTCCTGTTCGATGCATTGCCCTTTTACTCTCTTTATTCCTTTTATTTTGCCTACTCCACTTCTGCATGGAATAAATTAAAATTAAATTATAATTTTTTTAAAAAAAAAAGTACTTTGTAATCAATAAAAGCTAAGATTCAACAGAAGATAATTAAAATTACAATAATAAAAATAAGAAACAAAGAAATGTGAATTTGAGAAATGTATTATGTATCACAAAATAAGAATAGATAATTATCTACATAAGAGTAGAATAATTAATTAACACAATGAAACATATTCAACCTAATCATAAAATTAAATACATCTCATTTAATTCCTTACACTAAAATTTTTAGTGTAATCTCTATGTTAAATAAAAGTTTATCTCATACTATAATATTAAATAATAGTAATTAAAGTCAACAATGCTCCAAAGCATATAGTAAGTAAGTGAACATATAGTAAGTAAAGTCAACAATAAATTTTTCTATAATAGAGAAAGTTCATTATAAAATACTCCAGGGCAGAAATAATGTCCACAATAGCTTAATCAGACACAATTTGGGAGTTAGTCCAGACTTAATAGAAGTAACAAAAAGTTTAATTTCAATTATTGGTGTAAACATGTCAATTGATAAAGCTATTGTAAAAGAAAGACATTATAACTGGATATTTACAGAAATGATCCGAAAAACAAATGTAAATATGCATAAATCTTTTTTATAGGAAGCATTCTTGCAGGACAAACTACATATTAAATAAGTGTGCACAAGATATCACTATTAAAAACAAAAACTAGAACATCTCAAAATAAAAAAGATACAAAATAAAATTGAGAAAAGAAATTGCAACACATCAAATTCAAGCTAGTATTAAGAATAATATATTCTAACTGTACAATATATAAATCTTACCTATCATATTACTTAAAATAAAAAAAATTAATTCTTACATCATATATATTACTTAAAATAAATCTACACAAGATAAGTGTAAGGATAAATGAAAAGATTGAATAGAGCATAACAAATAAACATTGATTATTTAATTTAATATTACCTTATATTTTAAGTCTGAAAAGTAGCACTTGACAAGCCACTCCCACTCTATCTTTGTTAACTTATCAGGAACTTTTGCAAGAGCTACATGTGGAGTTTTCCCTTTCAAATATTTTCTATTCAAATCAGCTCGCCAATTACTCCATAAATAACGTATATGTGATAACACATCATTTTTACATTCTTCGATGCCTTCAAACTTGTATTTTTCTGTATTGTAAATAAGCTAATAAAAGATATGTAATTGGATTAACATAATTAACTTATTTAATAGAAAAAAAACTTTCACACGTTTTTTTTTATCTTTGTCAGTTATATCATTCCAACTTTTGACAGGACAAATTTTAGTATTCCTTATGATGTCATGATCAAAAAAGTGTATGAAATTTTTTGTTATGGCTCTATTCATATAAAAAATTGCTTCTTTCTTTGTATTTGTTTCCTCTTCTTTGTTTTCAGTTTCTTTTTTCTTTTTTTTTCTTCTTCTGTCGTAGGCAACTATCCCTGCAATTAAGAAAAAAATAATTATTTAAATAATATACGAATTGACAAAAATCTCTTAAGTAAAATCACATTTTCATCACCTTGACTTTTTATTTGCTCTTCCTTATTATCATTTTGAACTTGATTACTAGTACTTTCAATTACTTTTACTTTCTTAGATTCTTCATATTGCATTTGGCTATTACCAACCAATATATCAGACATTGGCTCATATAAATCTATGAATATTGCTTGACTTTCTCTGACATGATACATATCGTAAGATTATCATTAGTCAAACAAAACAGTTAATTTGAGGAATACATTTCTTACCTCCATATTGCATGAACCATTTCTCTGAAAGTATTGAATTCATCATATATGAATCAATTCGCATTGAGCTATAAAAAATTAATATATTAATTATTATCAAAAGAGAAAGCATATACATCATCAAATATATTAATACTATATCCATTCTTAGCACACTTTTGTATTCCACTGTGTTTAATTTATCAGCTGGTAAAGTCATGAATTTGTATATATAAAAAAGAACAAAAACACCACAACTTGTATCATCTTTTTGTTGTGGCACCTACGTAAGAAGAACAATCCAAATATTAACAAAAAATATTATATTACAAAATTTTACATACAAAGAATATACTTATAATACTAATATGTGGCTCAAGAAGAGGAATAATAGATATATATTCTATAATCTCAGTCCTTCCTCTAAGGTCAAACAAATCGATGAAAAATCTATAAAATTTTATGTTAGTATTTAAAAGCATGAATAATATATATTTTGATTGAACTTTAAAACAAATATTTTAAATTTACCTATGAATACTATTTCTTAGAAACCCCTGATCAGACAATTGTCTCAATGAGTTTAGTAAAAATATAATAGGATCATTTTCAAATTCATCATTCAGCCAACATATCACAAGTAGATACCAATGATTCCTGAAAAATAATAGCAAATAAATTAACTGTAAAAAATTTATGATTAAAAAGAACTTATTAAAAAACTATAAATAATTCATACCATTTGATAATAAGAATGAAAATATATTGCTTGTCAAATATCTCACATCCTTCCCGAATTCATTTTTGTACATTGCAACGAAATGCAGGAATAGTCCAATTGCAAAACTATAACGAATCCATACAATATACACGATTAGTGATTTTTGGTGAAATGTACACATTAAATGCCTAAAACAAAATAATATAATAAGTAAAGTATACAAGATAACCTAGCAAATTTTCATGGAGCAAACTCTTTACCTGATCACAGTATCGAACATTTTCGAATCCACTTGTGATGTTAAGCTATCTTTGCTTTTTCCCATCTTGCAAGAACACAACAATGATAATTAAACAAGATTTTAAATAACAAAATACAATCTATCAAATTTTGTGATCATAAGATAATAAAATGCACTACAAGCTTTCTTGTGCTCTGAACTACTCGCTTTACCAATTTCTGATAAGTCAATTGTCTAGTTCTTTGCTAGCTTCAAAGTTTGTAATGCTTTCATGGGTATCCAAGTGAAGCATTCTAATGACGATATTCCAACCTTTACTTGCCATGTCAGGGACATATAAAACTTTTGAAGCTTAATAAGCTAGCACAAAAGGCTCATTTGTCTTCAACAGTGTGTGAAAATTCACACTAATATATCCATATTTATATACTTTAATTCCTTTTTGTGGTTTGTGTACATCACACCATTTACAACAAAATAGAGTTATTTGAGAACCAATATACTCTAATATAAGTATTTCTGTTAAAATACCAAAATAATCAACTCTTTCATTATCATTTTTAATGTCACCAACAACGAGAATACCACTATTTTGTGTTTTAAGATCTTTATCATATGCCTCTATATGAAAGCGACAAGCATTAATGATAAATCTTAGATAAGTTTTCACACATTTAGATGGACTGATAGCCAACCACATCAACTCTTCAAGATGATTTTGCTCAGTTGCTTCGTGTTTAACCTAATACAAATGAAAGCACATTGATTATAATTGCAATAAGAATAATAGAATTTATCTTCTTTTTGAAATATGAAAAATGATAAATCAATTCTCACTTTTAATTCAAACCACTCTTTGAAAGTAATTCTTTTATCCTTAAGTTTGTTATATTCACTATTAAAAATATTATATTAAAAATTTTTATCATATAAAATAATTAAGATAAAAACATATATCAAATAAAGAATTATAAAAATCTTATTGATAATATGGTTGAACTTCATCAGTGTTTTTAAGAATATAAGAATGTGCTTGTTCCCATTCAAAATCATCCAAAAGTCTTACTTTTCCTACACCAATTGGTCGTCTGCTTTGCAAGAAAACAAATAATTTACCACTAAATTTTTGACAACTTTCATCATCATTTCTCTCTAAGCGATTGTACTTTGTTTCAACACTATGCAAATAGCGTGCACACAAATCCATACACTCTAATGCAAAGAAACCCTCTGCAACTGAAGCTTCTGGTCTTGCTCTATTCCGAATTAGATTCTTCAAGACACCCAATTGTTGTTCTATCAGAAATATCCAACGAAATTGAGCAGGTCCTGCAATCATTGCTTCTGTTGCCAAATGAATTGGTAGATGCATCATCACATCAAAGAAGGATGGAGGAAATTCCCTTTCGAGCTTGCACAATGTAAAAGGAATTTTAGATTCTATCTCATGAAGTTTGCCAACATCTAGAACCTTGGCACACAAAATAGAGAAGAAAGATGATAACTCTGTAATTGGATCCACAATTTTGTCATTTAAAAGATTCCGTATTGCAAGAGGCAGAAAATGCTTGAGGATAACATAATAATCATGACTTTTCAATCCCGAATTTTTGTGTTCTTTGATGTTAACAGAGTATGATATGTTGGATGAAAATTCATCTGGTACTCTTAATTCTTTGAAAAATTCACAAAATAAGTGTTTACTATCCAATGATAAAGTATAAGGAGCATGAGGTAAGTGAAGGCGCTTTCCAAACTCTTGCATGTGTAACTCCGGTCGTATTCCCATGTATTGCAAATCAAGCCGACTCTTAATATTGTCCTTGTTCTTACCCTGTAACTCCAAAAATGTACCCAAAAAGCTTTCTCCAATATTTTTAATAATATGCATTACATCTGAATTATGTCATAGTAACAAGTATTTTCAATAAGGAAGTTGAAAAAATATGTTTTTTTTGTTTCAGTTATCCCCTCTAAACCCATGAGATATCTTTTTTCTTTTTTTAAGATCTTTGCTCAATATTTTTCCCTCGAGATCTTTCACTTGATCTAATATTGCATGTCCATCAACATATGGAGGAGGCAATCGAAGTTCTTTGGTGCCATCAAATGAATTAATATCATTACGCCGTTTATGACTCATAGGCAAAAATCGACGATGTCCTATATAATATTGTTTTTTACTGTTAGGAAGACGAACAGAGTGTGTATCTTTCAAGCACACTGGGCAAGCCAATTTACCTTTTGTGCTCCAACCCGAAAGCATACTATAAACAGAAAAATCATTAATAGTCTACAATAATATAGCACGTAAGTTAAAGTACTTTTCTATTGATGAATCATATATGTCAACCCCTACCTCCCATAGATTCTTTAATTCTTCTATTAAAGGTTGCAAGTAAATATCGATAGCATCACCAGGTCCTTCTGGGCCTGGTATAAGCATAGCTAATATTAAATTAGATTATTTCATACATAACTTTGATGAAATATTATAGGGAATTAAAATTACTGGTCATATGCTATGTGATCTTCTCGCATTAGCGAAAGGCTAAAATCATCTGCTGCAAGTCCAAGTCTTACATTACGAAGTTCTTTTGCAAAATCCTCAAACTTAGAATCAACAAATTTCCATACATCGGAATCAGCTGGATGTCTTAACTTATTATTACAAGGCTTTTTATCAAAATGTCACCTCATTTCTGAAGCCATCTCTCGACACATGAAACGCTTCTGCAACCTTGGAGTTAAAGGAAAGTAGCTCAAGGTCTTAACAGCTATCTTCTTACCACTTGATTTGAACTTTATTTCACCAGTACGCTTGTTATTCTTCCATCTAGAACTCTCGCATATCTTACAATTGTTAGCTAGACTATCTTCTTTCCAAAATAGCATGCAATTATTATGACATGCATCAATTTTTCAATAATTCATTCCAAGGTCACTGATTTAATCCAAATAAAAGTTAAATTTGGCAAACAAATAACCCCATGATAATTTTAAGCTTTGTGGGCTCTGAGATTTTCTCTTTTGAGCCGGTTAAATTTGTCTCAACATATATTTTGAATTTTTTTTTTTGTGCGGCTCAAAACTTAATTTAAAAAAACTCTAATCGAGTTTAGTTTGAATTAAAGTTCGAGCAAATTTGAAGTAAAGTTTGAGTTTGCAACAATGTAAACACCCTTTTCTAAGGCTGTTATCAATGCGAAATTGAAAATTTTGAGTGAGCCAAAGCAACTCGAAATCAAAAAGTTCGAGCTTCGTTAGACTCAAAATCGATCCAAAATGATTAATTTGAGCTGGCTTAGCTCGAATCAATTCAATTCTAAGCTGGCTCGAATCAAAATATTCGAATTAGTTGAATATTTTGAAAATTATAGTAATATTGTATATAAAAAAGATTTAATCTTTAAACTTATGAAAAATAAGAATTTATTTTCTTATGTTCTGCCACTAAAAAATTAAGTTAGTTTATAGTAAAAAGTATTATACATAGATGTAGTTATTTACATTACATATATATATATATATATATATATTTAAGTCAATTTGGTTCATATTTTAAGCTAATTATGATCAATTGATAATTAATTAAAAATAAAATTTAAGTAAAAAAATTTTAACTTATATTTTTTTATTTGATTTTAACTTATAATTTGATTCAAAAATTATAAGTTAAATTTGGTGAAGAATTAATCAGATATTTTTAACGCACCTTGCCGACTAGCCTTAGAGGTGGCAAAATGGGTCGGCGAGTTGGGTTCTGACTCGACCCAAATAGTCTCAACCTGAACCCAACTCATTTATTAAATAGGTCAAAATTCATAATCTGAACCCAACCCGATTAATAAATGAGTCGGGTTGGCGTATCGACCTGACCGTTTATAGAATATTTTTTGATAAATGCCCAACTCGAACTCGATCCAACCAGATTATGTTCAACTCGAATCTGACTTTTTTAATAAATGAGTCAAAATTCAGGACTTATGTCTTAAATTTGCGGGTCGGATTTGAGTCGGGTTCACGGGTCAGGTCATATGTCGTCACCCCTGGCTAGCTCTTTCCCTTGGCATGGTAAGTTGCTTCGCGGGAGCAAACTACCAAACGTGAGCCGTGTGCCGTGAGGCCCGTGATCAAAATTTTTATGGTATTATTTTAATCTCCGTCTTTCTCCAAATTTTCATCGACCTGTTCTGCCACCCCTTCTCCGTTTCTCCCTCTTCCCCCCGGCCTACCAGCTGCACGACCCGTCGCCGATTACCTGCTTCAAGGTGTGGTCCGAGCGTCTTTCGAAGCGGGGAAGAAGAAGGAGGCCCATAAGGAGGAAGGAGAGGAAAGATGTGGGTCTTCTATTTGATAGCCCTCCCGTTAACCCTGGGTATGGTCGCGGTGACCCTGCGCTACTTCGCGGGTCCCGATGTACCTCGCTACGTTCTCTTCACCGTGGGCTACACCTGGTTCTGCTCTCTCTCCTTCATCATACTCGTTCCTGCCGATATCTGGACCGTACGATCTCTTCCCCCTCTCCCTTCTTCTGAGCAGTTGCTGATTGTCATTAATATTGCGTATTTTGTGCAATCTTTGTGGGTTTTGCCTGGACGATCACTTCAACAATAGGGTGTAAATCTTGGCAGCTGATGTGTAGATTGAGTGGCAAAGGGTTTGGGTTTTGTTTCCGATGGGAGTTTATCTCTTTGGCTTTTCTCTGGTGAATTCCTAGGCAGGATGTTAATTTGGCCGATACGGGTAATCGTTCTTTTGGTTTAAGTACAATTCCTACTTTTTATTTAGAACAATTGTGCAAGAAAGATATTTTAGGTGGATGATCGTTTTATTTAAGTGCGCACTTAGTTGACGGCATATTGTACAGCTGGTTTTGCCATTGTCCTGCTGCAATTCATGCAGCATAAGCTCAAAGGTTCACGTAAGCCCAACTGAAGTTGTGACAGACTTTGATGTTGATGGCGGGAATGGATATTAGGATTTATTATGTTTCTGTGAAGGCTCACTGCTTTGTTGACTATCTGTTGGAGATTTTGAAGAGGAGAATTTAACTAATAACTCCAGGCGTGAGATAGTCATCACTTGATTAGACTTGGAATAAAAACATACGCATTGGAAAATAATTTAGGATTCAAAATTTGTATCTTATGCATGTTTCGTTTCTATTTAGTATCTTAAATAGTTTAGTTTTCTGTTCTAATGACATATTGTCTTCTACATTGATTCCGAACCATAACAAGGTATGAATGCAGAAATCTTTCTAGTGCTATTCATCTTATAGGCCTTGTTCATGTGTTCATTTGCATTACTTGAGAAAAGTACTATCTATAGAACTCTTGTTCAGGAAGCATTAGTTTCTAGATATGTATTGTGCAATATCTTACGAAATTTTTCAAAATAAAGAACTTCTTATGAAATTTTAAGCTTATACTATTGCTTGCAACTGCCTCCTTTACATTAAAATATTAGTATAGTTTGTTTCTATGGATATTTCCATCACATCCCAGCTATCGATACATCTATATCCTTAGCACACATCAATATCTTGCACAATCACCGAACTCATGTACACATGAATCTCTAATGTTTTATTGTAATAATATAGTTTGCTATTACCTTCTTGAATTATAAATGCTACCATGATATGTATCTGAACATATAAATGCTAGCATGGCCTATAGTGACCTTTTTATAGTAAATTTTGTGTTACTCTGCCAAGCAAAATCATGAATTGTAAGCCAAGGGAAGGTGGGTTCTTCAACCTTTTTATTTTTTTAGTTTATGGTTATTGCTGTGTGTCAAATTCATCTTGTCTTGTCTTGCAGCTGTTTTGGTTTATTTTCAGCTCATAAATATGGTGAATCTGTTATTGATTTCAGCCCAATATTCCATTTGTTTGATTGATTCATTGTTTTTCATTCAGACAATGGTTGGCCATGATAAAGGAGGCATACCTTTCTTCTGGAGCTGGTCATATTGGAGTACCTTTGCTCTGACTTGGTATGCTTGTTGTTTGGTTTTCTTATAACTGAGAGTGTGCAATTGCAAAGGGTCATAATGATCTGTTTTAAAAAAATGTTAGTGAGACAAAGATCTGAGAAGCACAAGATATAAATGAGAAGAAATTAAAAATGAAAGAATAAATTAGAATTAGTGTTTTTCACTCATTATATCCAGTTGCCAGTTATGTGATAGTAAGTACATTGGAAGACAAATTCCAAAAAATTCAAAAAAAAAAGGTTTGTTGGAAGATGGTGCATGTTGAATATATGTTGAATTCGTATCTTGCATTTTTAGGTGCATTATTAAATATTGCAATCTGAATTTTCTGTATATGACTTTATTAACTTTTAGAAAGATGCTAACAATTCTAGAATCAGTGAGTAATTTTCTTACATTTGATTTATGATTTTAGACAATGATTGTGAACAACAACAACAATAGTGGTAGGCTAGCAAAACATTTATTCTAAGCTAGTTGTGGTCGACTACATGAATTTCTTTTCTCCATTTAGCACTTTTTAAACTATTGCTCTTTGTACACATAACTGCATAATTGAATTAAGATCATGTGTAATGGCCATATTCTAAGACATTTTTGTCTACATACCTTCATATTTGTCTTCTATAACAAGCTCATCTTTTATTGTTCTAGAATGTATATTTTGTATGTTCTTGTTGTAAGTTATTCTTATCTCTCTAAGCAGGGCTGTCGTTCCTACTATTCAGGGTTATGAAGATGCTGGAGATTTCACAATGAAAGAAAGATTAAAAACTAGCATTCGTGTGAATCTAGTTTTTTATTTGATTTTGGGATTCATTGGTCTTCTTGGACTTATCTTGCTGATTATCATGCATAAAACTTGGTCAGTGTTTTTATAATATGCCCCATAGTGTCATGATTAAAGCAATTGTATCTTCAACTATTTCTTTTTTTGTTAAGTAAAAAAACTTTTTGGCAGAAAAAGGACTATTCATGTAGAAATAAGGATCCATGTGTTGAAATTTCTCAGAGCAGATGTAGCATTTTTTTAACTATTTAAAAAAGAAGCCTCCCTACTCACGATTCAACTTTGATAGGTTTCATTTACATATGCACAAACTATGTAAACTATGCCAGGTGACTTCTTGTTCTCAAAATCATTTAAAATGTTTGAAAGGGTGGCTAGCATGTTCACTATGATCTATGCAAGTCTTGCTGCGTTTTCTTGTTTTAATGATAATTTGCTGTAACTTGGGTTAGTACCAAAGTAACAATGGATTTAACATTGTTACTGTTCATTAGTGTTTGTTCTTTTCAAATCATTGAGAACGTGCTTTTATCTCTTGTAAGGGAAGTATGCTGAAGCATTGGTGTTACTAAGTTAAAGATTTTAGTTGAGAATTAATTATCTTGAAATTTACTCAGCTTGCTGGTTAGACCACCTGTGTTGTAGAGCTTAGATCCTGTTTAATTTTTCATCTTATTGTTGGAAACCTTTTCCAGTATATGATAGTAGAAAGAGAGGTATAATAGAATTAGGAGCAGTAGTATTATCCTAGTCAAGCATTTGTCACAAAAACACAGAAGGGGCATTTTCTATTATTCTCCCTTAAGCTAGAGCATAGATATTATATTAGGCTCAGCTTGATACATAAGCCTGAAAACCAAGATGTTGCCAATTGCTTTTCAGACTTCCAGTTGATATTTGAGTGGTGACAACTAGCTTTGACGTAACATCTTCCCTAATTAAATGACTATCAACTTCTATGTACTTGGTCCTTTCATAAAAGACGGGATTGATGGCAATATTGGTAGCAACTTGATTATCATAACTTATGATCGTAAGTTGAGTTATAGGAAGGCTGAGTTTCTCTATAAATGGGTTTGGACCAACATCATCTCAGAAGCAGAATGTGCTGTTTTGCTTTGCACTAGGTCTTGCTTCTTTTTTTTGTGTTTCTAGATTGTTACATTACTTGCAACAAAATATAGTAACCAAAGGTAGACATTCGATCATTTGTGGAGTCTGCACAATCAACATTTGCAAATGCTTCAACTTCCATGTGATTGGATTTCATGAATAATAATGCTCTTGTGGCTTCTAATGTATTTGAGGATCCTACAAAAACAAAGGATATGTCTGAGGAGTTGCTTCCACATGGTTATGCTTTGGACTTTGCATTGTTGGCTAACTACAGGAACAAAGGATATGTTTGGTCTTGTCACTATATAATGTATAAGTTTACCAACAAGTCTATGATATTGAGACACATTTCCAAATTGTTCATCACCTGAGATAGCATGGGTGTCCAAGTAAACCGGTTGCTTTTTAACAAATCTTATGTGTATTTTTCCACTTTTGTTGTATGCAGACTCAATATTAGGAAAGTACTTAGTTGTTTTGTTACAAATTTCCCTTGAAGATGACATTTAATCTTTGGATTCCTTATTGGTCACTGTCGGTAAGTATAATATCATCTACATTAAAACCTAAAAGGGCCTAACAAAGTTTGTTTGACAAAATTGGAGTGATCTCTTTGCTTCCTTAAAGATCAACCTCTGCCACCACCTCAAAAACAAAACCACGATAGTAAGGCTTTGTTTCAAGCCATATGTCGCTGCCAAAACTTTCATATTTTATGCTCCCTTAAGTAATATTACTCGGTGGTTGCTCCATATCAACAACTTCTAGAAGATTGTCATATAGAAAAATATTACTGACTTCTGTTTGTAGTATATACTACCTCTTATTAATTGTAGTGGCGATAACTAAGAAAAGTGAGTGCAACCAAGCCATAGGGGAGGATGACTAGAA
The DNA here is from genome assembly GCA_002786265.1 of Apostasia shenzhenica. Lineage (NCBI taxonomy): Eukaryota > Viridiplantae > Streptophyta > Magnoliopsida > Asparagales > Orchidaceae > Apostasia > Apostasia shenzhenica. Next base: position 396,995 of record KZ451948.1, on the reverse strand, counting down.
GATCTCAAAGTAATCAATTAATATATTGAAAATCTAGTTATTTTACGTATTTGATACTCAAATCTTTAATATTACATGTTAGCCTTTAAAATTATATGAAAATTATATCCTATGTACAATTCATGTCATAGAGTTGTGGTATGCATGTAATAAAAGTTGTATGTAATATTAAAGATTTGAGTATCTAATATATAAAATAGCCAGATTTTAATGGCACGCATGTAATTGCCCCTATCTGAATATACCCTTAGTCAACCAGACTAACATTGTACAATGATTAATAGAACTATCATGAAGAAACTTAATAGTAAAGACTTAATGACATGAGATGGGCCGAACTCTTGAAGGTGGATGCACTAACTTTCACGTGTTTCTACTTGAAGAGCATTTACATCAACACCATGGTCTCTTTCCACTTTAGTTCTGAATTCAAGAAAGATTAACAAAGGTAACCAATGTAACATGGAGAAAGATGATGTAAGGACAAGGAGTTGAGAGGATGACCAATACACTAGCGATACTTTGTGGAAGTGCTTTAGGTAAATCAAGATTAGAATGGCATCTAGTTGCAGAATCTCAAGCTTAGTTGACAAAATGATATGGGTAAAGGGCAGTGGAGGAATCAAATGTTGACTGCCTTGACCTCGAAAATAACTTGTAATGGATATGGGGAAGGAATGTGCACGATATGATGAATTGGAATAGCTAAACATGCTACTGTTGTGGAAAATATGTGAACATCTCAAAGAAGGTAATATCATCAGACATTAGTTATGGGATTAAAGCAATGGTACCCTTTTTAAGTCTAGAATATCCCTAAAAATATGATCAATAGTATGAAGAGGGTTTGTTCTGTGTCAAATGTAAAGAATTGACAAAACAAATGCATTCAAAAGAATACAGGATACCATAGGGAAGGTAGGCCTATCCCGATTAAGAAGTCAGAAATGATTGACCTCATTCAATACACTACCCAATCAATCAACTAATATGTGGTTGACACGACATCACCCTAATGTTGCTTAGGAAAATTCACTTGAAACATCATAGCACTCGCACATCTAAGAGATGATGTGTCCTTTGTAGAATTGTATGCACATGATGTTTGATCTTTAATCCCATTGTCGATACAAAAGATGCAGAAAGAATTTTGGATATATTTAAGAGCATTATTAGTATGAAGGGTTTTCATAAAAAGAAAATTACAATTTTATTTTTGATAAATAGCTTTGTATACAAAAATGACCTCTAAATGATATTTGAGCAAATAAATTCAAGTCATGTTAGTGTGGTCATCAATAGAAACAATGAAATACAGAAATCTTAATGACATTGAGAAAGGGCTAGACCCCAAATTCCGGAATGAACTTACTCACACGCATATAGTGAAGTTTGTGCAAAAACAATAATACGTTTTGTTACATCCAAGTCATGTTACTGTGGTCTTCATAGGCAGAGCTAAGTACAGAAAAACAATAAAACACTGAACACTCTTTTTGTTATGTTGACTCCAATAACGCCATATTCATTTAAATTATAAGATTTTTATTTGTTGTTTTTCTTAGTAAATTCAGCAATTGGTTCATCCATTCAACCATAGCAGTTGTAAAGTCATCATCATCATTTTATTCTTCCTGTACCCTTGAGTTTGTTTCTCATATTTGACCTCGAGCATTGACTGTTGAAATGACAGGAGTGGAGGTATTATGGTCTTAGCCATGGCTTGCTCAAATACCTTTGGGCTTGTGACAGGTGCATTTCTTCTTGGTTTTGGATTGAGTGAAATCCCTAAAGGCATCTGGAAGAATGCTTATTGGAGTACTCGCCAAAAATTCCTCTCTCATAGGGTTGCCAAAATGGCTGTTAAATTAGACGATGCTCACCAAGAACTTTCAAATGCAATTGTGGTACGTAATACCTTGGTTTTCTTTTTTATAGTCATTGGGTACAAAAATAACTTATTACCATCTTTTCTGCTTGGTCATTTTTACATTTTCTTCATTTTTTAACAAACTATATAGTATATTGTGTTCAATTTATGTTCTAATTACTTGCAATAGGAAACATTATGTTTGTTATTCTTTACATTTTTTGATGAAAATATTCTAAGCACATCCTCCTCTCTCTGTCTTGCGATGGTGATGATTGTAAATGTACTTTGCTAGGTTGCCCAGGCCACATCAAAACAAATGTCCAAACGGGATCCTTTGAGATCTTACATGGATATTATCGACAACATGCTGTTGCAAATGGTACTTACTAGTCACAAACCTGTATTCAGTGATAAATAAAACTGGCATCCCATGCTAGTCTGTTTATCTGTTTAAGAATGAATCCTTTTGCACAGTTCAAAGAAGATCCTTCTTTCAAGCCTTCAGGGGGTAGGTTGGGAGAAAATGATATGGATTATGATACAGATGAAAAAACAATGGCTATACTTAGGAGGCAACTAAAGAGAGCTCGTGAAGAGTATTACCGATACAAGAGGTATTAGCTAGCTATCTTCTGATTTTTTATTTCGTCAGATATAAATTAATTTTTTATTTGTGCAACTAGTACAAATGTATCCAAGTAAAATTATAGCAGAAACTGGATCTATGGAATTCTTAATTTTTAAGAGTTATGATATGTCCAGTAATGAAAGATTGCAATGATCTTATGGCTTAGTACCAACATAATTTCTTCTTTTGTCATTTGTTGTTGCAGTGAATATATGACCTATGTGGTGGAGGCCCTTGAGCTGGAAGACACCGTAAAAAATTATGAGCGCCGTGATTCAACTGGGTGGTCAGTCTTCCATTCCCATATTTTAAACTTCTTTATTTTGTAGGATCTCTTTTATTTCTTGATACTGTACTGTTTCTCATTGATTTTTTTCCGCAGTTTGGAGTTGTAATGTCTTCAGTTTCTTTTTTTTGTGGGACAGGGTTCTGTGGGAGATATGATTCAAACAAATAGCATTTTTTTTAAGCTATGTCCTATTCTTATTGTCACTAAATTTTGCCCGTTATGTCCTATTCTTAGATGACTTGGTGGAGCAAAGGGAATGTTGTTAATGCCTGCATGGATATTCCCCCCATGGAAATTAGTCTTGCTTCCACTTCCTAACCATAGACAACAGAAAAAAAACATACATAAAACGCGTTGTGATTGTCATCAAGCTTGAAGAAATTATACCATGTTCTTATAGAGATCTACTTGTTTCACCTCAACTGTAGAATTCAAAAACACTTATTGCAAGTCCTTGTGGCTGCTGATGAGCATGAAACATTTATAATAACAGAACAAAAGAAAACAATGGCCACGTGGTCACATTGGTACGTTTTGTTTGAAGAGATATGATGAGTGAACCACCCCTTTCTTCTCTTAGACCTGTGAATGGCGTCATGCATTTACTTGTCAGCTATTGTCTTGGGGGAATAATTTTTCTGAAAGAAAAGGGTGAGGGTTTTGGGTTTTGGTAGTTGTTGTAGAAAAAGGGAATACTTCTATACATCTAATTTGGAGAAGTCCCATAAAATAGGTACTAGTAGCGAGCAAGAAATATTTCAATTATCAAGTTACCAACAAATCTTCAACCATGAATTCTGCAGATACTGAAATTTCTATTTGATAGCAGTCTCCATCACATGTCCAGCATCTAGTATTTGTGGGTCCCTTGTGCCCGCATCTCCCTGTTATGGCCTTTTACATAAAATATAGGCAAAATTAGCTGTTTTGTGTGCCTTTAAAGAGCTGCTTTTTACATATGCTAGTGTCTGGAAAACTTACTGTCGCATGTGCCAAAACCACATTGAGAATATTTAAGAAAATTTTAACTTAATGTTTAGTTTACTTTTTTTGCTGACCACATGGGATAAAGGCTTGGTTTGTTCTTATTGTTGTTGTTGTTGTTTTGTTTACTTTTTCATCACTTTTTATTTTGGCACATTTTCATTCTTGTTTTGGTAAATAGTGATGCAAGTTCCTTCTGCTACTATAGGCAAATAACTGTCATTGCATTTTTAATAATGTTTAAAAATTGTTGACTTTTACTATAAAAAAATAGGGATAATTAACTACATGCCACAATAAACTTGCTATTTTACATATTACACATCCATACTTGATAATTTACACTCCACACACTACAAAGTATATGAAAATTAACTCCATACCACAATCATGGTGTGTCTACTGTAATGTTTTGTAATTTATGGTGTGTATAGTATAATAAAAGTATGCACAATGCAATTTATCAAGTATGAATGGGTTATGTGTAAAATAGCAAGTTTTATGTGGCATATATGTAATTATCCCAAAAATTATTGATGACATCACTGCTGCTCTAACCCGTCAACTATAGTTTTCGTTAAAGTTATTAACTATAGTTTTCGTATTAATCTCATCGCTGCTTGAGTGTTTTTTCTTTTTCTGGTTTATGATCTGGTATTCTTATTACTCATTTGTAGCTGGATGTCTGCAGGAAATATATTTCAAGTTTTAGAGGAAGTAGGACTGGAAGATTGGGAGAATTTATGGATACAATGGGTAAATGCTAAATTCTGTTCTGTAGACATTATAATTTTATGATTTGAAATCGTTATCATTTTAGGATTTGCAGTCGTTGTCCTGTTTTGTTTACTTTTGTGAGTTGTGATGTTAGTTTGATGTAAGAGTGGTGCACTAAGAGAAGGAAATTCCTGCTGGTCTTGCAGAGTTTTTATGGCGCTGCATTATAAACGAGCAACTTAAAAAATGTGCAGCTGTGGTACTTGGTTGCATGTCAGTTGCTATCCTATTAGCTGAAGCTACAATCTTGCCCAGTGGGGTTGATCTCTCCTTTTTTTCTATTCTTATAAACATAGTTGGGAAGCAAGAGATGCTTGTACAGGTAATGTTTTGGTGCATGGCACATTCTGTTAATTGATAACATTTTGAATTTTTTAAAGATTTTTAATTTTGTTCCATACTTGTTCCTGAATCATAATTGTTGTCTGGCATGACTCTATCAAAGATGAGATGTTCCTTGTTTGATTATTTGCTGTATCTGAAAGCGCTGCGATGGTCAACTGGTTAACTACAAGCCAATATCTTCTTTTGATGATTACTAACCCAAGTATCTTAACAGCAGGCCCCTATCTTTCCTGATTCTAACAAAGGCATTCTGCTGCTCGGTTATAAAAGGCAAGGTTGATGAGGAGATTGAATTAGGCAGATAATGGAAAAAGGTAAATATAAAGAGGAAGATGTAGCATGGTTACATAGAATCTCACTTTTATCGTAAAATACGAGTTATCGAGTTGCTGGACCAGTGAGAACTATTTGGAGGGAAACTAAAAGTAGTAAGGATTCAGGATTCAGTTGGAAAGAGACTCCTTAGGGAGCTTGTGATAGCGAGACGTGGATGCATATCTTGGCTGCAGAACAGGAGTTACACATGATTTTGGTTCTTAAACCATAAAATTTAACAAAAAATTGGGCATATATAATTTTCAAGAATTTGAGTTCATAAATATGTGGGAGTTAAGGAATAATTACATAATTTGCTAATTAAGGCCCAACATATCCTAACAAACCCAGATACCAGGTTAGCAAAATGACATAACAAACCCTGTGTTGTACAATGATTAGTTCAGAATTTGTACTTTGTAATTTAGGCTAACTATAAAATTAAACTGATTGACAAATCTGGTTAGGCCCGCAGGACATCTATGGAGATGCCATTGCTTTGATGTAGATGCATGTTTGTCTATAATATATTTAGCCATTTTAGTAGATTTTTTTATCCTCTGCTCTGTTGTTCATTTGCTTTCTATTCTTTTTCTTTTTGTTAAACCTAGATTTGGCACAATTAATTATGCTTTCGTTTGTAGCTACATTTGTTTTGCTCCACGAACTAGCTAACAAAAGATGAGTGCTTTTGTGTTGACATTACTTGATGGGGGCACAGATCAATATAATCTAACAGCTACGTTGATATTAAAATTCAAATTGAAATCGATTAAAGCTAATTGGAGATTTTCATAAAATATTCAGATTTGATTTGATTTGATGAAAATTCAGAGCTAATTTGGGAGATTTGAAGACCCGTCTTATTTTGAACCAATGTTATTTTATCATAATAGAATTAGTTTCATATTTATTTTAGATTTATTTGGCATTTTATTTTCAGCATTTGGTATTATATTTTTAAATTTATTCACGGAATCTCTTTATATAAACTAGCATTATATTAAAAAGTTGTTATTAATTAATGAAATGAGTTCAGAGTTTTCTAAGTGTTTAAATCAAAGTTAAGGAGTCAATATTTCGATGAAGGAGATAGTAGGATTAGCATTTAGTGAGAATCTTCAAATATCTTAGTTATCCACTTTTCCAATTAAAAAAAACTTTTCACCAACCTCAAATCTCTTTCCCTCTATCTATTTCTCTATGTGAATGTAACATTAGTTCCAGCCTCGACTTCCTTGCGCTTCATGCTCAGTCGCTAAGCGCGCAACTATCACCGTCTTCCCCAACATCGCGCTGCCATTCGCCCCCGACATCCCATCAGCACATGCCGCACGCAAGCAGCCGGCACCCATGTGTAGTACATGTAGTCAGAGTGAGCCACGGGAACACCGCCGCTTGCACGCTTGCCATGCAAGCATTGCACTCCTGCACGCGTGCTGTGCGAGCACTACACTCCCACACACGTACCACGCAAACATTGCGCCCCCTCATGCTTGCCGTGCGAGCATCACACTTCAGTTAGTGCCCATGCTGCGCTCTCGTGCTTTACGCGCCAGTCTGCACGCCTGTGCTTGGCGCACAAGCACCGCACAAGCATTGCTCGCCTGCGTGCACGCCCGCTGTCTTTCAACTGATTTCACCATCATGCTCGATCTACTCCGCAGTCCAATTCGACCAATCCCATCATCTTAGCTCGGTCCTAAGCTTCACAACTCGAACTAGTTAGGCCTCGTGTGTTCTACTTGGAGTTTGTCAGGTCAAAGTCGCTACATCTACACCCAGTGACCACACTGCTTGCTTGTATCGCAGCAGAACCCATGCTGTTTTGTTGAAACTAAGATTGTCTTGGCAAAGGTATAATCCTCTAATCATGTGATCACACATTTATTCTAGTGAAAATTACAATTGAATTTAAGTGCGAGATATTTGTCCTAATTTTTGAACCTCGGATCTGATTTGTTGAAATTAAATCGACACCCTAATCTAATTTGATAAATTCTTATTTATTTGACGATTTAGTTTGATTTTAATTTTAAAATAACTTAATTGCGGGATTTATAAATCTTATTTATCATATAATTTATTAAGAAGATATTCTTATGCTTGATTAATATAATTTGTCAATTAATTTTGCTAATTATAACTATTAAATATTATTCGCATTTTTCTGTCCCTCGTCATTATTTTTGCGTTGCTGCTTTTGGTGCTTAGGTTCTAACTTAGAAATCTGTACTTCAACATATGATCTCTCTTTTTGGGCTATTATTTTCTTCTTGTTTTTGCACAGGTAGGCTTTTTCTGTATACAAGTGTTCAATGCTCATTATGTGTGTATTTTGCAGATTTCTGCATTTGTTCCTCTAATGTATATGTGTATCTGTACATATTACTCACTATTCAAGATTGGGATGCTCATGTTTTACTCCTTTACACCAAAACAAACGAACTCAGTTAGCCTGCTTATGATATGCTCGTAAGTCTCCTTTTGAATCCTTAATCATCAATTATATTGATTCGTAGTTGACTCTGCAAATAACATCTATATTATTTTCTTGGCAGAATGGTTGCACGTTATGCGCCTCCAATTTCTTATAATTTTCTGAATTTGATACGCCTTGATGGCAATGCCAAAACTATTTTTGAAAAGGTGATAAATTCTTTATCACTCTGTTTAGATACCCATGTTAAGTATTTCGCTCAGCTTTGTTGATTCTGCCGTGCATATTGTTTACATGCATTTTTTTTGTTTTTATGGGCTTGTTTGATTGGAGGATAAATTTGGGTAGGGAAAGAGAAAATATTTTATTTTATAGAGTTGATGGGAAAGAAATTTATTTTAATATTGGGAGGTGTGTAGGATGTGAAATAAAGTTGAT